>CABHPH010142092.1:9046-55273 GCA_902168325.1 Peromyscus nudipes | reverse complement strand
TTTATTTATTTATTTATTTATTTATTTATTTATTTATTTATTTATTTTGTCTGAATGACCTGTCTATTGATGAAAATGGTGTGTTGAAGTTACCCACTATTATTGTGCTGAGGTCAGTCTGTGCTTTTATAACCAGAATTGCTTGTTCCATGAAATTAGGTGCTCAGATGTTCAATATGTATATATTTAAGACTGTTACATTTCCTTGATGGATTGTTCCCGTAATCATAAAGATGGACCTTCTTTATCTCTCCCAACTAATTTTAGTTTCACGTCTACTTTGTCACATAATAGAATAAAGGAAGCATATTCCTTTCTAGGTCTTCCATATCATGTATTGACTCACTTATTGTATCCAGTTGTTTGTTCGTATTCTCTTTCAATCAATAAAGGAGTTTACACATGCCCTCTTTGACTTTGCTGAACATTCTTATAATCATACTTTTGAATTCTTAGTTTGAGATTTCACCTAGTTCACTCTCATTGGAATCCATTATTAGGGACTGTAGTTTTTGGAAGCTTCATATTGTCTTGATTTTTTTTTTCTGTATCTTATGTTTCTGCATTGGGACTTGCACATCTGGGACTGGATCACTGTTTGGATTTTTAACTACCTCTACTGGTTCACCTGAGGTATTGCAGTGTTCAAGTGGGACCATGTTGTACTTGGGTTGAGGCATGGTTCCTCCTCACTGAGTTGGGTGTGTAGCTCAAGGCACTAGCCACAATCTCTAGTAGCAGTTTGAGACTAGAATCCTCATTGCAAAACTCCACTCTGAGAATACAGTAGAAGCCAATTAGAAAGAATCTCCCTTTCAACTCCAGTTACTTTTGTTAGGTAAGGGAGAACAATGACACAATACATACAAATACGAATGAAGGTGAGGAGGGGAGGAAAACAGGCTGGGGAAATAGTAAAACTATAACCAGCATCTCAAAACAGTACCAACGTTCAGGAGGCTGAGCCAGGGAGACCCCTGTGCCTCTAGAAGAACCTATCTCAAAAGAGGGGGAACAGGAATAGTACAGGTCAGAGCGGCCTACAGATTTAAAATTAGGTATTAAATAGATTCTTCATGTAGTCACTCGCTGATCACAGAACAGACTCTCTATAATGGCAGCTGCCTGAGCACAGTGCAGACTGCCTGTGGTCACTCATTTGAGCACAGGTGCGGAGCCCATCTCCACACCACCCTGCTCTTCCTTCTCCACCCACTTGGGTTGGTGTCTTCCAATGAGAGCAGAACCTTTACAGTGTTATGCTTCCTCTGTTGATTGTGTCATTTGCCTCAAAACCAGAGAGTGTGGTTCCTGGGCTGGGCGATAGGTACTGTCCCTGGAGGTAACATTGAGTGAACCACCGGGACTACATTCCCTATGTATGTTATTATAAACTTTCCTGCTGCGAGCCGCAGAAATACCAAGTAGGAACTCAGCTGGCAATGGCAAAAGCTATTGCCTGGAAGAGTCAGGAACTTTTCCAGAGGGAAGCCGAGACTCAAGGAGTCTTGGTGATACTGGCTTTTGAATATGTCAGCTGTTTGCTGCAGTGGACTTCTTGTGTGCTATTGTAGCTTTCCCATTTGATTCTTTCCCCCAAGAACTTCTATCAATGTAGTTGATCATTTACTGGGCACAACTTCCCATATACAATTGGGGTATTTTGGATAACATGCCCCAGCTGTGTTTATTCTTCATTAGCAAGTATCTGGCCAGGGCCATATCCAGACAAAAGTATTTTATCGGAGATACTTCTCAAACATCCAAGGACAGACTGCAGATAGATAAGCATTCAGACCAACCTGCTAGTTTCCTGAGATAAGGTAAATATCCACACTGAGACAACCGCCAAGGCCAGGTGGATGTTAGGTACAAAGTTTTGTTTCTTGTGCAAATTAAGCTTAATTTCCTCCTCTTTCCCATTCCCCCTTTAACAATGAACTCAGAACAAAAGGGCTTTTACGTACCAGGTGTATCAAGCTGTGATGCAGGCTACCTAGCTACCGAGCACACTTGCCCCGCTCAACCAGAAAGTGATGCAGCCAGGGAATTGCTGGTTGTATGTGTATATAAACTGGAAACGAGAGAAGAGGGAGAACAAAGATGGAAAGAACTAAGAGAGAACATTGAGAGAACAGCAGGAGAAGGGACAGAGAGGAGCTAAGTATGAGAACAGAAAAGAAGCTGTGTAGATAGAATTGACTAAGAAGAATAAAGTGAATGGACTGAAGAGCTCAGTGTACTTATTTCATTCATTCAACATCCCTCAGATTAATTGTTTGCCACTGGTAGCATATCTTCTGGAACTCTGGGGAAAGGCTATAAGGGGTTGGACCTCTACAGTCTTGGTTGCTTTCCAAACTTTTACTCCACACAAGCCAGAAGGGAAGCACTTCCTAAGATTTACCTCCTACTCCAAACTCTGTTGTGCCTATTATCTATAGCCAATGTAAGTTTAATGTAAACAATGTATGCTTTCTTTCTGCCACCCCAATTTTATAGACATACCTTAGCTCTAGGTGAAAAGTTTCCACATCCTGGTGTTGGGTCTCTCTGCTGATACAATAAATTAAATCAGGCCGAATTAATAAATCCAGGTTTAATCTGAGCAAACATTCCTGGGTGATCCCAGGAGAGAGGAGAAGCCATGAGGGGAAGTCCCTCCTGGGGTGGAGCAGCAGCTGTTCAGTGGGCTTTCTTTGGGGAGGGTCTGGAGAGGGCAGCTCCAGGGAGCTGCTTCTTGGTGTGCTGAGGGTAGGGTCTGGAGTGGGGCCCTGAGCTGGATATCCCCAACACCAAGGATGGCAGAAATTTCCAGCTGCTTCCTAGCCTGGCTGCTGGCTACTGTGGATCTTTGTCCCAGGACAAGGCCTTTCTTCCTGGTGAGCTGCTGTGCCAGTTCAGTAGACACTTTGATTTCAGAGATCTTTCATTCTCAAGGTTGGCATTTAACTGTAAATTCAGCTAACAAGAGCACAGCAGTGCCTTGTTCAAGTGCTCTTTATACTCTCAGAATTCAGCAAGTAATCTGAAATGGCACTTATAAGCACCATAGACCAATGACGAGAGCTAATCACCCATGTTTGTTAATATCAATGAAAGTAGTTGATATTTATAGTGCCCACTCTGTGCCAGGCTTTATGCTGAGGTGTTTTATGTGCATTGGTATTATTCAGTCCTAACAAAATATTGCAAGGTGGCTACTGTTATGATCTCTAATGTATCAGTGCAAAAAACTGAAGATCACTGGGATTGCGCACCTTGTAAGTGCTGGAGCTGCCTGCACAGAACAGACCTACCTGTCTTCCAGACCCAGACCTTCCTGAAGGTCTGAGTTCAGTTTTATCAAGTAAAAAGAAGAAAATCGAATAAAAGTAGATAAGGGCAAGATCGTGGCAGAAATTTTAAAGCAAGTTAAGAAAAATGTCAAAAGCTGACAGCTTTGAAAGAAAGTGATTCCTTGACTTTCCCATAACTATATCCAGGGCTCGCCTCATCTGGACCCTCTAAAGTGTGTTCTCAATGTTACGGTCAACACGATTGTGGCTTCACAAATACATTTGGCTTTCCTACACAGTCTTGGCGTGCAGTTCCTTTATAATTTCCCAGGTGACAGAATTGTCCTTTGTGGTTCCTATGTTGATCCTGTCTGAGTCAGTGTAATGAGATGGCTTGGAGTGGGGTCTCTATTAGCCACAGGCTGAGAACAGTCATGAGAAAGATGGATGGAAACATTCCCCATCTATTGACTCTGAGGAGGGGATTTGGGGCTGCAGATCAAACTCCAGAAAAACTCTCAAGAGATGGGACTTGATGAGTTTCTGAGCTAGCAAAGAACATTGCAAGGTTCTCAGAGAGAGCCTCACCCGGAAAGGACGTGGATGCTGCACTTCCCTACCCCAACCCCTGCCCTGTGCTTTGCAACCATCTAGCTAATAAACACATGAGTAAATAAAAAAGCAATAAACAAATGCTTTCACATGAGTCAAGCATTTCCTTGAGTGCTATAACAACCTCATCCACTTGTTAGTGCTGAGGAAGGGATTTTAGCAACCTCTATTTTATAACCAATCAGTCAGAAGTGTGGGAGGGCCAGACCTAGACTGGCGTTTGAAGAGGTACCCTCTTGTAGGCCGAATGTATAATTGAGAGTCGATGCTTGTACTCCAGGTAGCCGCTGTCAGAATTGAATTAGATTGGAAATCCCTTAACAAGTGTTGCAGAACTGGTTGTTTTGGAGCAAGCCTACCCATTTGCTGTCAGATGTGTTTTGTGTGAGAGTGCAAAAGTGTGTGTGTGTGTGTGTGTGTGTGTGTGTGTGTGTGTGTGAGAGAGAGAGAGAGAGAGAGAGAGAGAGAGAGAGAGAGAGAGAATGATGCACTTACAAAGTTGTATGACTGTAGCACGAATTCTAATTGGTCTTAATAATAAAAACCCGGAGTCAGATATGGGGTAAATGCTGAAAGATTAGAGAAGTAAAGGAATTAGCCAAAGTCACCTCTTACCTCCACGACTCTCAGACTGAAAGAGGGGCCGAAGCCGGGCATTGGTGGCGCACGCCTTTAATCCCAGCACTTGGGAGGCAGAGGCAGGCGGATCTCTGTGAGTTCGAGGCCAGCCTGGGCTACCAAGTGAGCTCCAGGAAAGGCACAAAGCTACACAGAGAAACCCTGTCTCGAAAAACCAAAAAAAAAAAAAAAAAAAAAAGAAAGAAAGAAAGAGGGGCCGAGCTCCAGTCTCCAACTTATCACTTCCTCTCTCTGCCCAGCCATATCACTTCCTGTTTCCTCCACCCAAGTGCTGGGATTAAAGGCGTTTGCCTCCCAAGTACTGAGATTAAAGGCATGAGAGCCCAAATGTTGGGATTAAAAGTGTGTGCCATCACTGCCTGACCTCTAGTGGCTAGCTCCACACTCTGATCTCCAGGCAAGCTTTATCTGTTAGAGCACAAAGTATCACCACATATGACCAGAGAAACTTCCAAGGACCGGATCGCTCTCCTTACAGCACCAAGTAAACAAGCAGTAGTGCTGTTCTGAAGCAGAGTTAGAGGAAGAAAATGCGTTCTTTAGATCTCTCTACAAAGACTGTTCAAGTGTTTTCCAAATAAAATTAAAAGTGTTGTGTCACATTTACGTACATCCATATAGTATATGTATGCAGGTGCACAAGCATGTGGAAGCCAGATGACTTCAGGTGTCATCCATGGGGACGCTGTCCAGCTCCTTTGAGACGGTCTCTTACTTGCCTGAATAGCACCCATTAAGCTAAACTCGGGGAATACTTCTGTCTCCACCTCCCCGACACTGGCATTCAAAGCATGAGCCACCACACCCATCATCTCCATACAGCGCTAGAGCCTGATCACATGTCCTAATGCTTGCAAGGCAAGTGCATAGCAACGTCAACAAACGGAGCCTTCCCTCAAGTCCCCACTTACAGATTTTTCCTATATTTGTTTCTCCATGCTATCTTTAAAAATGTTTAGTTATTTTTATTTTAAGTGTATGAGTGTTTGTTTGCATGTACGCGTACATGCGCCATATGTACACCTGGTGTCCATGGAGAACAGAGGAGCGTGTCCTCTGCAAGAGTAGCGAGTAGCAAGTACTGTTCATCACTAAACCATCTCTCGAGCATAGCTTCATGCTATTTTTTAATGGGAGGGGGTGCAATTTGTAATGACAGCAATATTCTTTCTAAATATGTGGGCCAGAGTTATTAAATAGTAAAGACTGTTTTAATGAAAATAGATGTATGAAAAGAGACATTGTAAGTGATGGACTACTCTGCATTAATTTGATAATAAATTATCTTGAAGCAGGCCTCTCAGAACTCACTATCAGTGAGTTTGTTATGACCTTATATTAACCCTGCTTCTCAGTACAGACAGCTGGGCAAGGGGAAGCAAACAGAATCCCATACAACAGGAGGGATTTGTTTTGCTTGTTTGGTTTTTGCTTGGGTTTACTTTTTGGTTCAAGTTGCAAGTCATGTTGGTTATCTTTGTCCGCAGTATAGTTTCCTTACACGATGTTGCTATATGTTTATTGATCCCCATCTACAGAATCATAGCAAAAGAAACTTGACCACATCTGTGACACGGTTCACATAGGATGATCAGATGACTGTGGAGGCCATATGATCGTGCAGAAAACACTCACGCTTAAGAGTCAGAGAGGCTCGAGCTTGAAGGCCAGCGTGTCTCTACTATAGCTACTATGAGAAGGCGATTGTCTCTGTCAGCCTCTGGCTGATGTCCACCTGTCTTTGCCTGTCTGAGCCTCCTATAGTCCCATTCATCTGTTGGGAGAGATGGCTTTCCCTTGCTCCTGACATTCCCTGTAAAAGGCTGTCTAGAGGCTGTGAGGCAGTGGGAATAGACAAAGAAGGAATCTCACTGGTGAAGCGTTGGCTCTCTGTGCATCCTCTAAGTAGTACCTCACACTGTTTTATGTCCCCCACTTTTATTTCACACAATGCAAAGAACCCCCTGCTCCCTCTCACAGCCATATACAGGTACTACATGTGTGTGTGAGACAAATGAATTCTACAGGGATTGGTATTGATTATCAAATGGAGTGGCTGTATTGGCTGTGTGCCAGCAGGGTCAAGGGTGGATCTAAACACTAAGAAGCAAGGTACACAGATAGAATCAAAACCTTGATCATCATTTGGATTCTGTGAACCTGCTGGGGGAAGGAGACAAAATGTCATACTCATTCAAGTCTGTATGCTGCCTGTGACCCCAAGATAATAGACTCTCACTCTTGCAGTAACCACTAGAACCTCAGAAGTCGAAATCCCAGATCCACACTGACTTTTAAGAACACTGGAGTCCCCGCCCCAGACTCTCAGGGGACTCTAAGCCACCTGGAGCTGCAGTTCTGGCCCTGCACCAGGGCCTCTGGCCTAGAGGCCAGGTCTTTGGTGCTCTCTAGTCCTATGGGATCAGGAGGCCTAGCTCTCCAGTGCTCTCTGGTCTCACTGGAGCCAAAGGAGTTGGCACATGGTTCTCTTTGGTCTCACTGAGACAGGAGGACTAGTCCTAGGATGCTCTCTGGTCCTGCTGGAGCCTCGAATTCCAATGCCATATTTCAAAGATCTAGAAAAAGCACCATAAGAATTCATATGGAGCCACAAAAAGCCATGAATAGCCAAAGCTATTCTAAGGAGTAAGAAGGAAGCTGGAGGTATCATGATATCTACCTCAAATTAAACTACAAAGCTATAGTGATAAAGACAGCATGGTAATGGAATAAAAACAGATGGATAAACCAAGGGAACAGAATGAGGGACTGAGAAATCAACCAACAAAGCAATGGCCACCGAATTTTTGACAAAGCAGACAAAAACATGCAATAGAAAAAAAATACTGCAAATGGTGTGGGAAACCCGGATATCTACCTGGAGAAGAATGAAGTTAGGTTCATATCTTTCACCTTGTACAAAAATCAATTCAAAATGGATGAAAGCCTTTCACTGAAACCATTAGAGGAAAACACAAGGAATGCTTTGTAAGACACTTTTTTAAGAAGTTGACAAGAACTGTCTGAACAGAACACCAACAGCACAGGAAGCAGCCCCAAGTATCAACAGATGGGGCTCCATAAAATTGAAAAGCTTCCCCACAGCAGAGCACACAGACAGCCCACAGGATGGGAGAAAATCTTTACCAGCTGTACTTCAGACATGGGCTAATATCCAGAATTTACAAAGAACACCAGAAACTAAATACCAAGGAAATCAAACTGCCAGTCAACAAGTGGGCAAACAAAATGAACAGTTTTCAGAAGAGGAAATGTAAGTGGCCAATAACTATTTCAAAAGGTGTTCAACATCCCAAGTCATCAGAGAAATGCAAATTAATTAAACCACTTTGAGATACTGCCTCACCTCATCAAGAAATCTGATAGCAGACGTTGGAGAGGGTCTGGAGAAGAGGAAGCCTTACTCACTGCTGGTAGGCATGCAAATTAATACAGCCATTAAGGAAATCAGTTTGGAGGCTTCTCAAAAGAAAATTAAAAAATAGATGACCCGGGCCGGGTATCTGCATATACCCAGAGAACTCCATACCCTATAGTGGAGATATTTGCACATTCATGTTTATTGTTGCTCTGTTCACTGCAGCAAAGAAACGGAACCAGCCTAATGTCTAGCAACATGTGAATGGATAGTGAATATCTGGTACATATATAAAGTGGAATATGACTCAATTCTAAATAAAAACTAAATCATAAAATTTGCAGGAAAACATATGGAGTGCGCAATATTAAGCAAGTTCATCCAAACACAGACAGAAAAAAATTAAATCCTGCATGTTCTTCCTCATATCCAGATCCTAGCCTATAAAGTATATGTCGTTATATGTAAACAGCTATAACTGGGTATCTTAGTGAGAGCTTCTATTGCTGCAGTGAAACATCAAGTTGGAGAGGAAAGGGTTTATTTGGCTTACACTTCCATTTTGCTGTTCATCATCGAAGGAAGTCAGGGCAGGAACTCAAAGAGGGCAGGAACCTAGAGGCAGGAGCTGATGCAGAGGCCATGGAGGGGTGTTGCTTACTGGTTTGCTCCTCCTGGCTTGCTCAGCCTGCTTTCTTATAGGACCCAGGACCAGCATACTGTGGGTAGTGCCATCCCTGGGCTGGTGGTCCTGGGGTGGCACCACTCACAATGGGCTGGGCCCTTTCCCATCCATCACCAATTAAGAAAATGCCTTAAGCTAGATCTCACGGAAGAATTTTCTCAACTGAGGTTCCCTGCTTTCAGATAATTCTACACTGTGTCATGATTGACATAAGACCAGCCAGCAGAGTGGGGGGATGGTGTAACATTTAGAAAGGACACAAAGAGAGGATAACACTAGGTGACGAGGAAGGATGAAATGCAGGCTAAAGGACACACGGGTCATGAAAGATGACATAAAAGCTAATTGTTTTTATAACTGTAACAGCCATATTTATCCTCTTGGTGTGGGTAAGGGGCATAACTATGTAACTGATGGTGAACGTGTAAACTCCAAGTGAAGCTTGGTGGCTTCTGAATGGTTGTCCTAACCATACAGAAGGGCATGAGGACCGAGCAAGTGTGTGCTTGAGAGGTACCGTAATCTATCTGGGGGATTGTGGTGGTATTGTGTTCCCCCAAATATTGTACACCCTAATAAACTTATCTGGGGTCAGAGACAGAACAGCCACAATATTAAACATAGAAGTTAGGCAGTGGTAGCACATGCCTTTAATCCTAGCATTCCAGAGGCAGAAATCCATCTGTTCAAGGATACAGCCAAGCATGGTGACTCACACCTTTAATCCCAGAAAGCAAGCCTTTAATCCCAGGGAGTGATGGTAGAAAGCAGAAAGGTATATAAGGCATGAGGACCAGAAACTAGAAGCATTTGGCTGGTTAAGCTATCAGGCTTTTGAGCAGCACAGTTCAGCTGAGAGCCATTCGGATATGAGGACACAGAGGCTTCCAGTCTGAGGAAACAAGATCAGCTGAGAAGTTGGCCAGGTGAGGTTAGCTGTGGCTTGTTCTGTTTCTCTGATCATCCAGTGTTCACCCCAATACCTGGCCTCAGGTTTGATTTTATTAATAAGAACTTTGAAGATTCATGCTACAGGGGATGCACTTATTTGTGAGTTCATCACAATAAAGTTATTTTATTTATTACCACGTATATATACATATATATAGTGAATATGACATATGCAATATGCACAAGCTCCTATAGCTGAATTGCATGTATCCCTTTTCTTGCCATAAAAAAACAGAAAGATCAAAGACTCATGGTCACATACCCTTTCTTTGGCACCCTAGATTCCCAGCAGTAGTAAGTACCCCAAAACATAACTGAGAAACAGAAGCATTTTTTAAAGGTCATGAAAATACCTTACAATGCCAAGCACCAAAGAAAAGATGCTAAAAGCTGACAAGAAATGTGCGTGTGCTGACAGACACAAGCGACAGCTGACAGCTTGGCAACACAGTGAGAGCCATATTTTAAATCCTTCTCTCATACATTGCGTCCCAACCACAGCCTCCCACCTCTCCTCCCAATACCCTTCACCATCCTCTGCTCTGTTCCAGATCTGCTCTTCCTCCTTTTCTTTCAGAAAAGGGCAGGCCTCCCAGGGATATCAACCAAACATGGCGTATCAAGTTATAGTAAGGCTAGGCACATCCCCTTGTATTGAAGCTGGATGAGGCAACCCAGTAGGAAGAGAAGGGTCCCCAAATCAGGAAAAAGAGTTAGAGACAGCCCTCGCTCCCAATGTTAGGAGTTCCACAAGAGCACCAAGCTACATAATAATAACATATATACAGAGGACCTAGGTCAGATCCACACAGGCTTCCTGGTTGTTGGTTTAGTCTCTGTGAGCCCCTATGAGCCCCGTGTAGTTGATTCTGTGAGTTTTGTTGTAGTATCCTTAACCCCTCTGTCTCCCACAATCCTTCCTCACCCTCTTCCATAGGATCGCAGAGCTCTGCCTAATGTTTGGCTGTGGGTCTCTGCACCTGCTCACATCAGTTGCTGGATGAAGCCTCTCTGATGATGATTATGCTAGGCTCCAGTCTACAAGAATAGCAGAGTATCATTAGGAATCATTCCATTGACTTTTTTATTCCCAGTTGTGTTTGGTTCTATCCTAGATCTCTGGGTTATCCCATCTCTGGTTCCTGGCCCTCCAGGCAGTGTCAGGGGTGGGCTCCCTCCCATGGACATGGGTCTCAAGCTGGGCTAGTCATTGGCTGGCCACTCCCACAAGTTCTCCACCACCTTTACCCCAGCACATCTTGCAGGCAGGACAATTTGTAGGTCAAAGGTTTTGTGGCTGGGTTGGTGTCCCAATCCCTCCACTGGAAGCCTTGCCTGGTTACAGAAGATGGCTGGTTCAGGCTCTGTATCCCCCATTACTTGTGGATTCTTGGAAGTTTCCATTGTACTAGGTTTCTACCTCACTACCAAAATGCTCTCTAATTCCAGTCGTCTCTCCCAATACTCACCCCCTCCACCCCCTACACCTGATCCCTCCTGTAACCCTCCTCACCCACCCCCAGTATACCCATAAAATCTATTCTATGTCCCCTTCCCAGGGAGATCCATGTGTCCCCCCTTGACCCTCCTTATTATATAGCCTCTTTGGGGCTGTAGTTTGTACCATGGCTATCCTTTACTTTATAGCTAATATCCATTTATGAGTGAGCGCATATCATGTTTGTCTTTCTGGGTCAGGGTTATCCCAGTCAGGATGTTTTTTTCTAGTTCATCCACTTGCCTGCAAATTTCATGCTGTTAAATGTAGACGAATTTCTAAATGGTCTTATTAGATAAAAAACACAGAGCCAGATATAGGGGTGAAAGCCTGAGAGAGATCAGGGAAATAGGGAAAGCCACAGCTAACCTCACCTCACCAACTCTGCAGCTTCCAAATGCAAGATACTTCCTGTCTACCCACGCCTCTATGCCTTGCTGTTCTGCCATCTGATTTGCTCTCTCTGTCTAAATACATCACTTCCTCTTCTTGCCCAGCTGTCACTTCCTGTCTGTATGTACAGACCTCCAAACCTCCATGGTTAACTAGCGTTGGAATTTAAGGCGTGTGCCACCACACTTGGCTCTGTTCCCAGTGTGACCTAGAACTCACAGAGATCCAGACAGATCCCTGCCTGCCAAGTGATAGAATTAAAGGCATGTGCTACCATTACTTGATTTCTTTGTTTTCTTATAATGGCTGGCCTTTTCCTCTGATCTTCAGGCAAGCTTTATTTATTAAAGCACAAATAAAATATCACCACAATTAAATTTTTTAATAGTTGTGTAATACTCTATTGTGTAAATGTACCACATTTTCTTTATCCATTCTTCAGTTGAGGGCCATCTAGGTTGTTTTCAGATTCTGACTATTACAAATAAAGCTGCTATGAAAATAGTTGAGCAAGTGTACCCAGGAGTGGTATAGCTGGGTCTTGAGGTAGATTGGTTCCCAATTTTCTGAGAAACCACCATATTGTTTTAAAAAGTGACTGTACAAGTTTACACTTCCACCAGCAATGGAGGAGTGTTCCCCTCACTCCACATCCTCACCACCATGAGCTGTCACTTATGTTTTTGATCTCAGCCGTTCTGACATCTGTAAGATGGAATCTCAGAGTCATTTTGATTTGCATTTCCCTGATGGTTAAGGATGTTGAACATCTCAAGTGTTTCTCAGCCATTTGAAATTCCTCTGTTGAGAATTCTGTCTAGATGTGTACCCCATTTTTTAATTGGATTATTTGGTTTGTTGATGTCTAGTTTCTTGAGTTTTTATATATTTGAGATATTAGCACTGTGTCAGATGTGGAGTTGGTGAAAATCTTTTCCCATTCTGTAGGCTGCCATTTTGTTCTATTGATGGTGTCCTTTACCTTACAGAGGCTTTTCATCTCATGAAGTCCCGTTTATTAATTGTTGATCTTAGTGCACGTGCTATTGGTCTTCTTTTCAAGAAGTTGTCTCCTATGCCAGTGCCTTGCAGGCTATTCCCCCACTCTCTCTTCTATCAGGTTCAGTGTGTCTTGTTTTATGTTGAGGTCTTTGATCTACTTCGACTTGAGTTTTGTGCAGGGTGATAGATGTAGATCTATTTATGTCTTTCTACATGTGGACATCCAGTTAGACCATTTGTTGAAGATGACTTCTTTTTTCAATTGTGTATCTCTGGCTTCTTGATCAAAAAATCAAGTAAGTGTCCATAGGTGTGTGGATTTATGTCTGCATCTTCAATTCATTGGTCCAATTGGACCAATTGATTCCATTGGTCCACCTGTCTGTTTTTATGCCAATACCATGTTGTGTTTGTTACTATAGCTCTGTAGTGGAGCTTGAAATTAGGGATGGTGATACCTCTAGAAGTTCTTTTACTGTTCAGGATTGTTTTAGCTAACCTGGGTTTTTTGGTTTTCCAGGTGAAGTTGAGTATTATTCTTTCAAAGTCTGCAAAGAATTGTATTGGGATCTTGATGGGGACTGTATTGAATCTGTAGGTTGCTTTTGGTAAGATGGCCATTTTTACTACATTAACCCTACCTATCAATGAGCATGGGAGATCTTTTCATCTTCTGATATATTCTTCAACTTCTTTCTTCAAAGACCTGAAGTTATTGTCAATGGGTCTTTCACTTGCTTGGTTAGAGTTACCCCCAAGATATTTTTATTATTTGAGGCTATTATGAAAGGAGTTGCTTCTTTGATTTCTTTCTCAGTCCATTTTTCATTAGTATATAGGAGGGCTACTGATTTTTTTTTTGAGTTTCTATCCTTTAAACTTGATGTTGGCAATCAGTTTGCTGTATATTGCCTTTATTATGTTTAGGTGTGGCCCTTTTATCCCTAATCTCTCCAGGACTTTTATCATGAAGGGTATTGGATTTTGTCAAAGGCTTTTCAGCATCTAATGAGATGATCATGTGTTTTTTCTTTCAGTTTGTTTATGTGGTGGATCATATTGACTGATTTTCATATACTGAATCAATCATCCCTGCATCTCTGTGATGAAGCCTACTTGATCATGGTGGATGATCTTTTTGGTGTGTTCTTGGATTGGGTTTGCAAGTATTTTATTATTTTTGCATCTGTGTTCAAAAGGGAAATTGGTCTGTAATTCTCTTTCTTTGTTAAGTCTTTATGTGGTCTGGGTGTCAGGATAACTGTGGCCTTATAAATAAACTGGGCAATGTTCCTTCTGTGTCTATTTTGTAGAATAATTGAGGAGTATTGGTATTAACTCTTCTTTGAAAGTCTGATAAAATTCTGAGCTAAAATTGTCTGGCCCTGGGCTTTCTTTGGGTTGGGAGTCTTTTAATGACTGCCTCTATTTCACTATGAGTTATAGGTCTGTTTAAATTGTTTATCTGCTCTTGATTTAACTTTGGTAAGTGGTATCTGTTGAGAAAATAATCCCTACTTCCTATTTTTTAGATTTGACAATTTGGTGTAGTACAGCTTTTTAAAGTATGTCTTTATGATTCTCTGAATTTCCCAGTTGCTTTATTGTTAAAGCCCCCTTTCAGTTCCTGATTTTGTTAATTTGGATATTCTCTCTCTGCTTTTTAGTTAGTTTGAATAAGGGTTTGTCTGTTTTGTTGATTTTCTCAAAGAACCAACTCTTTGTTTCATTGATTCTTTGTATTGTTCTCATTGTTTCTGTTTTATTGATTTTAGCCCTCAGTTTATTTTTGCCATCTCCTCTTGGATGTGCTCACTTATTTTTATTCTAGAACTTTCAGGTGTGCTATTAAGTTGCTAGTATGAGGTCTCTCCAATTCCTTTTTTATGTAGGCACTTAGCACTGTGAACTTCCCTCGTAGCATCACTTTCACCGTGTCCCATAAATGTGGATATGTTGTGCGTTCATTTTCATTGAATTCGAGGACGTCTTTCTTTATTTCTTGGCACAGTAGTCTTTCAGGAAAGAGTTGTTCAGTTTCCATGAGTTTACAGGCTTTCTGTTGTTTCCATTGTTGCCGAAATACAGCTTCAATCCATTGTAGTCTGATAGGAATCAGGGGTTATTTCACTTTTCTTGTATCTGTTGATACCTGCTTTGTGACTGAGTATATGGTCAATTTTGGAGAATGTTCCATGAGGTGCTGAGAAGAAGGTGTATTCTTTTGTGTCTGGGTGAAATGTTCTGTAGATATCTGTTAGGTTCATTTGATTCATAAGGTCTCCAGTATTTCTCTGTTTAGATTTTGTCTGGATGACTTGTCCATTGGTGAGAGTGGAGTATTGAAGTCTCCCACTATCAATGTGTGATGGTTGATGTGCGATTTAAGCTTTAGTTTCCTTTACAAACCTGGGTGCGTTTGTTTTTGGGCCCTAGATGTCAAGAATTGAAAAATAATCTTGGTTGATTTTTCCTTTGATAAGCATGAAGTGTCCTCCATCTATTTTGATTAACTTTGGTTTGAGGTCTATTTTGTTAGATATTAGGATCGGTACACCAGATTGCTTCTTAGGTCCATTTGCTTGGAAAATATTTTTCCAATCCTTTACTCTGAGGTAATATCTATCTTTACTGTTAAGATGTGTTTCTTGTATACAGCAGAAAGATGGATCCTGTTTTTGCATCCATTCTGTTAGTCTGTGTCTTTTTATTGGGGAATTGAGTCCATTGATATTGAGAGATATTAATGAGCAATGATTATTAATTCCTGTTATTATGTTGTTGGTGGTGGTGATGGTGGTAGTGTATGTGTTTTCCTTTTTAGGGTTTTGCTGGTGTGAGATTATTTATTGCCTGTATTTTCATGGGTTGTTAACCTTCTTGGGTTGGAGTTTTCCTTCTAGTACCTTCTATAGGGCTGTATTTGTGGATAGATATTGTTTAAATTTAATTTAGTCATGGATTAGTTTGTTTTCTCTATCTATGATGATTGAAAGTTTTGCTGGGTATAGTAATCTGGGCTGGCATCTGTGATCTCTTAGAGTCTGCAGGACATCTGTCCAGGCCCTTCTGGCTTTTAGAGTCTCCATTGAGAAGTTGGGTCTAATTCTAATAGGTCTGCCTTCATATGTTACTTGCCTTTTTCTTTGCAACTTTTAATATTCTTTTTTGTTCTGTGTGTTTATTGATTTGATTATCATGTTGCGAGGAGACTTTCTTTTCTGGCCCAGTCTCTTTGGTGTTCTGTAAGCTTCTTGTATCTTTATAGGCATATCCCTCTTTAGGTTAGGAAATTTTTCTTCTATGATTTTGTTAAAAAATACTTTCTGGGCCTTTGAGCTAGGATTCTTCTCCTTCTTCTATTCCTATTATTTAGAAGGAAAATATTTTTATTTATTTTATTTTATTTAGAGTTGGGCTGAGTGCGTTATTTAGGTTTGGTCTTTTCATGGTGTCCCAGATTTCCTGGATGTTTTGCATCAGGGATTTTTTAGAGTTAACATTTTCTTTGGCTGATACATCTATTTCTTCTATCATCTCTTCAACACCTGAGGTTCTCTCTTCCACTTCTTGTAAGTTGGTAATACTTATGTGTGGGGGTATTGTGTTCCCCAAAATATTGTGTATGCTAATAAACTTATCTGGGGTCAGAGAACAGGACTGCCACAATATTAAACATGAGGATAGGCAGTGGTAGCATACGCCTTTAATCCTAGCATTCCAGAGGCAGAAATTCATGTGTTCAAGGATACACCCAAGCGTGGTGACCCATGCCTTTAATCCCAGAAAGTCAGCCTTTAATCTCAGGGAGTGGTGGTAGAAAGCAGAAAGGTATATAAGGCGTGAGGACCAGAAACTAGAGGCATTTGCCCTGGAGAGGCCTTTGGCCTGGAGAAGCATTTGGCTTGGAGAAACATTTGGCCTGGTTAAGCATTCAGGCTTCTAGCAGCAGTTCAGCTGAGACCCATTCTGGATGAGGGCTCGGGGCATCCAGTCTGAGGAAACAAGACCAGCTGAGGATTCAGCGAGGTGAGATAGCTGTGGCTTGTTCTGTCTCTCTGACCTTCCAGTGTTCACCCCAATAACTGGCTCAGGTTTGATTTTATTAATAAGAACTTTTTAAGACTCATGCTACACTTATGTCTGTAGTTCCTGCTTGCTTACCTAGATTTTCCCTCTCCAGAATTCCCTCAAGTTTGTGTTTTCTTTATTACTTCTATTTCCCTTTTCAGATCTTGAACAGTTTTATTCATTTCCTTCAACTGTTTGTTTGTTTGTTTGTTTGTTTGTTTTTCTTGGCTTTCTTTAAGGGATTTATTCATTTTCTCTTTAAGGGTCTCTATCATCTTCATAAAGTTGGTTTTAAGGTCATTTTCTTGTGCTTCAGCAGTGTTGGAATATCCAGGGCTTGCTGAAATAGGATGGCTGGGCTCTGGTGATGACATATTACCCTGGCTCTTGTTGATTATGTTCTTATATTGGCATCTAGGCATCTGGGTTTGTGTGATTATAGGTCTAGGTGCTCATTTCTGAATTTGTCTTTGTTGGATGGATGTTTTGTTCCTTGGTTTCTGTTCTTCTCTGGTTTTCTGGCCAGAGTGGCCTGTGGTTAAATAGAGAGTCTCTGCCTGAGTTGGGTGCTGGACTTCTGATGGCCAGGGTGGCCTCTGGTCAAACAAGGGGTTTCTGCTGGAGTTGAGGGCTGGAGTTCTGGCAGCTTGAGTGTCCCCTGGTCTAACTGGGGCTCCTCTGAGGTTCTGGATGCCGGTGTGGCCTCTGAGCATCTGGGTGCTGGTATGTCCTCTGATGGAGCATGGGGCTTCCTCCAGAGGTGGGGATATAATGGCAAAGAGAGGGAGGGCTGGGTGTCTGGGTGTTGTTGTAGGTAGAGAAGGGGGTCCCCACTGGGGGTGTGCTCCAGGATAGGGTGATGAGAAGAGGAGGGGCTGTTAGAGTTGGGCTGAGTGCATTCTGGGGGATTGCTGGTGGTCCGCGAGCAGGGGCTTTAAAAAAAAAAAGCAGAGCACAGTTATTTTGAAAAGTAAAATGATTTGATCAACTCAGCAAAGGAAGAAACTTCCCTACATGCCCCAAAGGTAATTCCCTGCCATTGACAAATTATTAAATTACATTTGATTGTTCCTCTCTAGAAGGAGAACACTAAAACCCTCATCCACAGAAGAAAAATTAAAAATGTGAAATTTTTTGGCTCATGAGGGAGTAATCTCCCTAAACGTAGAACATTGATAGAAGCATCTCCACCACTGGTAGACTCGACTGGTGATGCACACATGTTTTAAAATGAACCTCTTTTCCTCCTAAATATGCAGTATCTCGTTACAGTTGGCCTCGCCATTCTGCATAGTATCCACGTGGAATCACTGAGTGTTCCTCTGCACTACTTCCTGTTCTAACTACCTGAATGAAGAGTTGGTTGGTCGTACCAGATTTCACCATCATCATTGGTATATCTGGGGCACATAAATTACTGGAGAAACTCACTTGTTGCCTGGCCACTCCCGATAAAATGTGTCATAGGGGACTAGGAAAAACAAAAACAAAAACAAAAAAAAAACCCAAAAATCTCGGTATGAGAACCAGAAGAGTTGAGATACATAATCCAGAAATTTTAATTTAGAGATGGGGAAACTGAATTTCTCAAGGTATGTGGCTGATAAACCCACAGCCCAGGACAACACCTGGATGAGCTAGGCACCCAGGTTCCCAGTCCTGACCCTCATGCTTCCTTCAAATCAGGGGCAACACTGAGAGGTACTGTGGAGAATTGAAGGTGTCTTCCAAAGTATCCCCAAATCCATGAGTAAATTTAAAAACTACTATTTAGACTTTCAATGAAAGCTGCTAAGACCAATAAGAACGTCAAATGGTCTTCATCACTTAAATATTCCACCAGCACTTATCTACTACTTCATACTGACAAACTCTTTTGTACTAAAAGTCAATGAGAAGGACAAAGAGAGCCTTTTAATGTAAGCTAATCAGCACTCAATGGACTGGTTTTCCGACCATGCTCCTAAGCCCAACTTCCAAAGCAGTGAAATCAATCTGGGCTTTAGGGGACACCAGGCTCCCCCACCATGGAGCCCTTCAGTAAGCTGTATTATGGTTTAGAATTCGGCATGCGCTTTCTTCATTAAAAGAATTCATGGCTAGAAATAATGCCTGCAGACCCACTTTGTATTAACAGATGCACTGAACCCAGTTCTCTGGCCGGAACTCTGCTGCCCTGCAGCTGAGACCAAGGACTGACATGCGCTTGAAGCTGCTCACATTTTGGCCTTTCTCTACCTAGGGAGATCTTGGAGAATTTTTGTATCTCAGTGGAAACGAGGGCTTTGTTTAGCAGAGGGTTTTAGTAGAGGTTCCCTGCCGGATGAGTGAACCTTCCCTCTCACCTGGTCCTGAGATTCCTGGTGGTCTTCTGGGAATCAGTGGTTTCTAGCTTCTTATTAACTGGCAAACTGTGATCAGCAGCTGTCAATCCAGCTATTCCAGGCTCTGCCTTTGTAGTGTTAGCTTGAACCACTGCTTTGGTTAATAGCCAACAGTCCATGTGGATTCAGACGGACACCCTTACAAAATAACTGTGGTGTGGCCAAACATATACAGCACATTAGTCAATATTTTAGTCACCTGATATGTAAAACATAGTGACATTAGATACAGTTATAGATATGGGGAGCAGAAGAAACCTTGAGTAAATATGTAAAAAGTGGATAAAATCCTGAGTGAATATTTATTGTATCACATGGATGTGACTATATATATAAAAAGGGCACGGAAGAAAAAACTCTCTCTCTCTCTCTCTCTCTCTCTCTCTCTGTCTGTCTTGCTGACAAGTCCATTCCTTCACTGGCATTACAGCCTACTTCTTAGGGATTCTGGTGTATACTAAAGACCAGATGAGACACCCAGCCTTGTGGACTAAATTACTGTATTCTTGGACCTTCCATTGGTAGACAGCCATTACTGCACTAGGTGGACCACAACCTGGAAGCCATTCTAATAAATCCCTTTATATATAGTTTTTATATAACATTTTATATATTCCATATAATTAATTATATTTCTACTATGTGTATACGATATACAAAATATATAAATAATTAATGTATAATATAATTTATATGTATATTTGTTTTATAAGTTCTCTTCCTCCAGAGAACCCTGACTAATAGAGTGGCAAAGCCTTCCCTGGGAATGGGAGATAGAGGATGAGGCTCAGAAGAATTTCCCCTTAGGTCAAGCTCAGAGGAAATCTGTGAAAAGTTAGCAACTGCAGCTTCCTTCTCCTCCCAGATGAATGCAACCTGAGAATTGTGGCCCACAGAGACCACCTACTGAGGTGAGCTCACCCCTCTTCCAGTGAGTAGGTAATAACAACCCTGAGGTTCCCGGTTGTGCTCCAACCAGCACAGCCAACCTGCTCCCAGCTTTTCTGTGCATGTGTCTGTGTGTCTGTCCTTTCATTCCCTCAACGCTCCAGTCATATTAAGAAGCAGCCATGAGAAAATTAAAGTCTTGGGCTGGTGACCATTGTAGTATTTAGTGCTCTGCATATATTGGTTAAGGTTAGTGAGAGAGGAAGGGCCTGGGGAAGAAGCATGTGCAGAGAGGAGAGAGAGAGAGAGAGAGAGAGAGAGAGAGAGAGAGAGAGAGAGAGAGAGAGAGAAAGAGAGAGAGAACTTGAGAAAGAGCAGGGCCCTGTCTGTGTCACTGTGCATGAGGAGGAGAAGCACTGACCGGTCTGGAGTGAGGCACATGGAGGGAGCAAATGAAATAAAAGCTTCTACCTTAGCTGAAAATCTCTTCCCATTAGGTACCCCTGGAAATACAATTAAGTGGTGGGGTCTGGTGAGGTGGGAAAGGCTGTTCCCCACCCCGACAATAGGGAAACAAGAAGGAGATGTAGGACCCCAAAACTCCCTCAGGACTGATTAAGTGGCTCAGTGTCCAACAGGAAGGAAACAGATCTCCCCATGCTGCATCCTGGGTTCCCTATGACCCCGTGGCCAAGCCTAGGAGGTCTTCTGGAGGTCTGAGTTTGATGTCCCCATGCCACTGGGTGCACAGGGGCAGTCAGCTGACCAGTTATCTCTCTAGGTGGCACTTTGAACAAGGATCCACTGATGGCCCGGCAGGGCACGCACTAGCCCGCGTGGCCTTTTGTATCACACATTTAAAACAGGGACCTGGAAGCCCTTATGCAACTGCTTCGATGGCATGTGCCAACATTTGGCAATTCTGTTTATGGGCTTTTTTATCTTTCCCATGGTATACCTTAAATGCCACAGCTGAAACTTCTGCCTGTGGGGTCAGGAGCCTTGTTCTCCAGATGCTTAAGTTTAGCCCTAATGTCAGGGAGCTCTGAGAGACAAGAGACAGATTTTATTCCATGTCTTGAATTTTTTTTTTTTTTTGATAGTTTGGTGGTTTGAGGACAGCTTTAGGAAGACCCACCAGGAGGCAGGCTATAAACTGATCTCTGGTTGGAGAGCCATCTGGATTATTATGATCCCAATGTGGGTCCTGATTGTAAACTTATTTGCATGTATCCTAGCCTGCTTCCAGACCTGTCCATGCTTAGCCGTCCACCCAGTACAGGGGAACAGAACAGAGGTCAGATAAATTGAGGTTCTTTGGAGTCTGAGATTCCTCTGGTTTAGGAATGCATGTGGTAAGGAGAGAGAGAATCAGAAAAGGAGGGTTCAGAGCTTAGGTACAAGCACAGAGATAAGGTGACTCTTTTCATTTGCCTGTTCGCTGGCAGAAGTTAGATAATTCCCATGAAATATTGGGGTTCAAGCAGCCGTTACATGGCCAAATTTACTGGTATCTGCAGATATTTAAGACATTTCTCAAAGGAGGAGTGGAACCACGAGGAGGAAGCCTCCATGTCCCATGACTGCAGCCAAGAGAAAATAAAAAATAAAAAATTATAATAACAAACGGGATCCCAGGCTCCCATCTCAGGCGTTCCCAAGGACAGGTAATCTGTGGACCTGCATGAGCACAAGTTACCCCACTCATCGTCATGGGAGGGGCAAGGGCTGGGAGGTGTACATACCGAAGGACTCTCCAGGAGTCCAGACAGCATTCAATACTTCGTCAAGAGAGAATGTGTCGTGGTACACGGCCGAGGACACCCCCCCCCCCGGGTTCCAGCAAGAGAAATATGTCTCAGGCTACAGTCTTGGGAAATGGCTAGGGATTGGAAAGGGAAAACTCACCAATCTTGGCAGCCAGTGTGTTGTGAGGAATGGCAGAATCCTAACAAAAACAATAAAAAAAGATACATTTATTTGTGGTCCTTCCTTAGGTCTGCATTGGTCAGGATGTCTGTCCTCATTCTAGGGTCATCTTATCTGTTTTTTTTTTTTAACTGGAAAAATTTTTCATCCAATAGATTCTGATCATGCTTTCACCTTTCCCAACTCCTCCCAGATCCTCCCCACCTCCCTATCTACCCAACTTCAAGCTACCCTCCCCCCACAAAAAAATAAACAAAAGACAAACAAAAAGTATAAGAAACACACACACAATCAGAAACCAAAATATACAAGCACAAAAACAATAAGACAAAAAATATACCTAAACAAAGCAATATGAGGCAAAAAGTCTACAAAAATGCCGTTGAGATCATTTAGTGATGGCCATCGGCTGCTGGGCACGGGATCTGCCTGGAATATGGTTGATGTACTCAGTGATACTCCATTGGAAAAAAACTGATTTTTCCTTTGTCAGTGGGCGTCCGTCGCAGACAGTGTCTTGGTTAGGGGTTGGAGCTGGTGTCCACTCCCCGCTCTCAGAGCTGAGATCCTGACTGGCTTGCACCTGGGCAGGTGCTGTGCCTGCTGCCACAGTGTCTGTGAGTTCGTGTACGCCTCAGTCCCGCTGTGTCCAAAGGCCTTGTCTCCTCCAGGTCTCCAGCTACTCTAGATCCTGCCATCTCCTGGCCTCCTCTTCCACACAGCTCCCTGAACCCTGAGGAGAAGGGGTTCGATGAAAACATCCCACTTAGAAATGAGTGTTCCATAATCTCTCAGTCTCTGTAAATTGTCCAGTTGTGGGTCTCTGTGTTAGTTTCTGTCTAAAAGAAAGCTTCTCTGATGATGGCTGGGTGGGGCACTGACCGGTGTAGCAGAATGTTGTTAGGGGTCATTTTATTGCTTTGTTCCTTTGGGAAAACAGTAACATTTGGTTTTCCCCTTAGGCCCAAGGCCCATCACATCGCAAGTTCTTGACACAAGTAAGTGTTATCCTCAGCAATAGGGTCTTACTGTAAGGATTCTGTCCTTAATTACGTCATCAGCCTGCAACGGCGTCCCAGCCTAAAAAACGGGTGGGCCCTCTGTCCCCCCCACTTCTTCTTTTTCCACTCTCTCCTTCTGTCTGTCTTCTCTCTCCCCCCCCAAATAAAGCTCTAAAAAGGTAACCATGGCTGTGATTCTTCCAATCAGCACTCTCCTCCGCCAGCATGGCCGCCTCGGGCAGCGGCCAGCCAGGAGCACACCGTTTAACCAACACCTACCATCAGTTTTTGGAGAGCAATCAATAACCTTGGCAATAACCTGAGATGTTTGAGGGTTTCCATGGGTCCCCTTTGGTCAATGACTCAACTAAATGTAACCCATTCCTGGCACTGGAGATTTCACTTAGTGGCGTAAGAAGTTCAGTTGGGGCATTGTCTCCCCCATTATTTGATAACTGTTTATATTCCTTTCACATACATATATTGTCTTAGTCACTATTCTATTGCTGTGAGAAAACACCATTACCAATGCAACTTTTATAAAAGAAAGCATTGAATTAGGCGCTTGCTTACAGTTTTAGAGGGTTAGTCCATGATCATCATGGAAGGAAGCAGGCAGGCATAGTGCTACAGCTTTACATCCAGATCCTCAAGGCAGAGAGAGAGAGAGAGAGAGGAGAGAGAGAGAGAGAGAGAGAAAATAGATAGATAGATAGATAGATAGATAGATAGATAGATAGATAGATAGATAGATAGATAGAGCCTGGGAAGGGCTTTTGAAACCTCAACGCCAACCCCCAGTTACATACCTCCCTCCTACAAGACTACAATTTCTCCAGCAAGCTCAGCTCTCCTAATCCTAAAACAGTTCCACGCCCTGATGTCTAAGCATTGAAATATATGAGCCTATGGAGGCCATTCTCGTTCAAACCACCACATACATAGACAGTTTTTTTTTTTTCAGTAGCAGGTTTCCATATGGGTCTTCAAATCACTTTAATGTTAGTTGTCCCCAGCCCACATACCCCTATCTCTCTCTTCCAACCTCCTCCCCATTTAACCCACCCACTTAGTCTCGCTGCTCTCTCCATAACAATATATTCTATTTCCCCTCCTTAGGAGACCCTTTCCTCCCACATATTCCTTTACAAGATGCCTAACTTCTGTCAGTATACAGATAATAGCACACACACTGAGGACTTAAAAGCTAATGTCCACATGTAAAAGAAAGCTTAAAATATTTGTTTTGGGGGGTCCAGGTTACTTCACTCAGGGTGTTTCTCCCCTCCCCCGCCGTGCCGTCCCCTTACCTATGAATCTCATAATTTTTATTTTTTAAAAGCTGAACAATAACCCATTGTGTAAATGTACCACATTTTCATTATCCATTCATCAGTTTATGGACAGCTAGGCTGTTTTCAGTTTCTGATTATTATGAATAGAACAGCAGTGAGCATAATTGAGCAAGTGTCTTAGTAGTAGAATACAGAGTCCTTTGGGTGTATGCCCAAGACTGGTACTACTGGATCTTGAGGTAGAACTATTCCCAGCTTCCTGAGAAGCTGCCACACTGATTTCCATAATAGCTGTACAAGTGTGCACTCCCACCAGCAATGGATAAGTGTTCCCCTTGCCAACATCCCAGCCAGAACGAGCTGTTATTTGCTTTATTGATCTTGGCCATTCTGACTGGTGTAAGAATCTCAAAGTCATTTTGATTTGCATTTCCCTCATGGCTAAGGAGTTTGAACATTTGTTTAAGTGCCTCTCAGTCACTTGAGTTCCATCTTTTGAGAACACTGTTTAGTTCTGTACCCTAGTTTTAAATTGAGTTATTTGTTTCCTTGGTGTTGTTGTTGTTTTTAATTCTTTAGATACTTTAGATATTAAGCCTCTATCAGATGTATAATTGGTAAAGATCTTTTCCTATTATGTATGCCACTTTGTCCAAATGGTGGTGTCCTTTGTCATACAGAAAGTTTTCAGCATCACGAGAGCCCATTTATTAATCATTGTTCTTAGTACTGTGTTAAAGGTGTTCTGTTCAGAAAATCATTTCCTATGCTACTGAGTTCAAGGCTATTTCCTACTTTCTCACCTATCAGATTCAGAATATCTGGCTTTATATTGAGGTCCTTGATCCATTTAAAGTTGAGTTCTGTGCAGGGTGGTAAATTCAGATCAATTTGCATTCTTCTCCATGCAGCCATCCAGTTTGACTAGCACTGTTTGTTGAAAACTCTGTCTTTTGTCCAATGTGTATTTCTGGATTCTCTTTCAAAAAGCAGATGTTCATAGGTATACCGACTTGTGTCGGGTCTTCAATTTCATTCATCAACATGTCTATTTTTAGGCCGACGCCATGTTGTTTTAATTACTACAGTTCTATAGCACACCCTGAAACCAGGGATGGTGATACCTCTAGCAGTTCTTTTAGTATTTTGATTGTTTTAGCCATCCTAGGTATTTTGTTTTTCCATATGAAGCTAAAAAAATTTTTTTTAATTTCTGTGAAGAATTGTGTTGTATTTTGAGGAGGAGGATGTTGAATGTGCACTTGCTTTGGTAAGATGGTCATTTTCACAATATTAGTTCTACTCATCCATGAGCATGGGCTATCTTTTTATTATCTGATGTTTTCTTCAATTTCTTTCTTAAATGTCTTAGAGTTTTTATTATACAAGTCTTTTATGTGTTTGATTAGAAATATTCCAAGATTTTTTTTTAGGCTATTATGAAAGTTACTGTTTCCTTGATTTTTTTTCTCAGCCTGTTTATCATTTTTATATAAGAAAACCGCTAATTTTTGTTTGTTGATTTTGTTTTCTGATATTTTGCTGAAATATTGTATATCAGCTGTAGAAGTTTCCTGGTGGGATTTTTAGGGTCACTTATGTATACAATCATATCATCTGAAAATAAGG
This sequence comes from Peromyscus nudipes, assembly GCA_902168325.1. Classification (NCBI taxonomy): domain Eukaryota; kingdom Metazoa; phylum Chordata; class Mammalia; order Rodentia; family Cricetidae; genus Peromyscus; species Peromyscus nudipes. The sequence continues at coordinate 29,639 of CABHPH010142092.1, read as the reverse complement.
ATACTTTGACTTCTTCACTTCCTATTTGTGTTTCCTTGATTGCCTTCAGTTGTCTTATTGCTCTAGCTAAGACTTCAAGTACTATACTGAGTAGTTATGGAGAGCATGGACATTCTTATCTTGTTCCTAATTTTAGTGGCAATGCTTTGAGTTTCTCCAGCTTAGGTTGAAATTGGCTATGGACTTGCTTTAAGTTGCCTTTGTTATGTTGAGGAATGTCCCTTGTGTCTCTTGGACTTTTATCACGAAGGGATGTTGAATTTTTCGGAGGCTTTTTATGCATCTAATGAGACGATCATGTGGGTTTTTGTGTATTAGTCTATATATTCAGTAGATTATATTTATCAACTAATATCGGTTGAACCATCCATGCATCCCTGGGATGAAGCCAACTTCATCATGGTGGATAATCTGTTTTTATTTTTTTATTGAGTTTGCAAGTATTTTATTGAGATTTTTTGCATCTATGTTCATAAGGGATATTGGTCTATAAATTCCTTTTTTTGTTGGGTCTTTATGTGGTTTAGGTATCCAGGTAATAGTGGTTTTGCAGAAAGATTAGGCCTTCCTTTTTGGTTGTGAATGATAGTTTCGCTGGGTATAGTCATCTGGGCTGGCATCTGTGGTCCTTTAGAGTTTGTAGAACAACCATCCAGGCCTTTCTGGCTTTAAGAGTCTCTGTTGAGAATTTAGTGGTGTTCTAATGGGCCTGCCCTTCTGCGTTACTTGGTCTTTTTACCTTGCAGTTTTTAATATCCTTTCACTGTTCTGTACTTTTAATGTCTTGATTATTATGTGTCAGGGTAAATTCTTTTCTGGTCCTGTTTGTTGGTGAGGCTTACCTCTGAAGGTTTTATGTGACATCTTAAATTGTTCATTCGCAATTTTATTACAATTGGGGTTTTCTTTAGTGATCCTATTTCTTTGTTAAATTCTGTTACATGTCTTAAATTGTTTTCATAATTTCATTCAACCTTTTCTTGTGTTTTCACAGTCTTTATTAAGGGATTTATTCATATTCTCTTTAAGGTTCTTGAACATATCCACAATTGCTATTTTTGAAGTATTTGTCTTGCACTTCTGCTATATTGCATTTCTCACAGCCTACTGGAATAGGGTTACTTGGTTCTGTGGTGGTACGGTGTCTTAGCGCGCGCGCGCGCGCGCGCGCACACACACACACACACACACACACACACACACATGCACTCCATTGTTTTGTTTCTATTTCCCTGTCTGAATTCTAGGCAAATGAAGAATCTCTGGTAGAGGTTAGTGGGTGACAAGAAGGAGTGAAGATGGGCTATGAGGAAAGGGGAGAGGGTCTGTGAGGAAGAGATGGGGAAACTGGGTCCACACCAAGACTTGGAATCCCCTGGGAATGGAGTAGCCTGCAATAAAACAAAGACTAAGTCTGGAGAGACAGGAATGAAAGGGCTAGAGGGACCCTGGTCTCTATAAAGTACTAGAATCTCCAGTGAATGAAGTTGAGCTGGGATGAGTGGCTCCCACAAGCAGGCTGACACATGACTAAGTCTGGACCCAGCATAATGGAGGGCTGGAAGGATAGTGAAAATCATCTACCTGAGTCCCAGCCTGGTGTGGCCACTGGGGCTGCCTGGTAGAAAGTGTTTCTGGATATCAGCAGCTGACAGAAAAGAGTGGTGATGGGTTAGAAGGGAAGGCTGAGAAGGTCAGGAGTTGAAGGAAGAAGAGCAAGGAATGAGATCACCTTATTTTGATTACTACAACCCTGTAATTGAAATGAGGAGGGATGGGTCCTCTGACTTTGTTATCTTTGCCTGCCTTCCTGCCTTCCTGCCTTCCTGCCTGCCCGCCTGCCTGCCTGTCTGTCTGCTGCCTGCTGCCTGCTGCCTGCCTGCCTGCCTGCCTTCCTTCCTTCCTGCCTGCTCGCCTGCCTGCTTTCCTGCTTGCTTATATTTTAGTGCTGGGGATTGAACCTAGGGTCTTACATGTGCTGACAAGTGCATTACCACTGTGCTGTATCCTCTGCTGGCTTCATTCCTTCTGAAGACTGCCTTGGTTACCTGGGACTCTGGGATTCTCTAGGAGTTTTAGTATGGGGTTTCCATTTCTGTATAAACACTGGGGTTTTGATAAGGACTTCTTTGATTGTATATATCACTATGAATAATACTTTCATCATCCTGTTAACTTTGGATTTAGTTTACTTTTCCTCATTCCCTGATATAGTTAGGATATTGATTTCATATATGAATTATTTTTCTAATACGTGCATTTACATCTTCAAGTTTCCTCCTTACCACTGTATTTATTACACCCTATAAGTTTGAGTATGTTAGGTTTTTTTATGAATCTTGATACTTTTAAAGATATTTTCTAATTTCCATTGTGATTTGTTTTTGATTGTGTTGGTTAGTTTTGTTACATATGACTAAACTAAATCAACTTAAAAGAACTTTTATTGTAGCTCATGTGTTCAGAAGCTTCCATTACGGTCACTGGGTTCCATTGCCTTTGGACCCTTGGCAGACAGTGTATCACAGCAGGGGTTGCACAGTGGAGAGAGCTGTTCACTTTATAAGGGCTGAAAAGAGAGAGAGAAGTGTGACCCAGGGTCCTAACATCCTCCTCAGGGGCAAGTCCTCAATGGCGTGACTCCTTTCATCCTCCTCAGGGGCAAGTCCGCAATGGCGTGACTCCCTTCATCTAGGGCCCCACATCCTAAAGATCCCACCGCCTCCCAGCAGTGCCACAGGCTGAAGCCTGCAACGCGTGGCCTGAGAGGCATTCAAACAATAGCTCACTCAGTCTCAGTCTAAGAATGCGTGTTGCAGGGGCTGGAGAGATGGTTCAGCAGGTAAGAGCACTTGCTGTTCTTCCAGAGGACCCAAGCTAAGTTCCCAGCATCCACACTGGACAGCTTACACCTGCCTATAACTCCAGCTCCAGGGGAATCCAACGTCCTCTCTTGGCTTCCAAAGACACCCTACATCACACACACATACACACACACACACACACACACACACACACACACACACACACAGACAGAGACAGAGACAGAGACAGAGAGAGAATGTTGTTTAATTTCCATGTGTTTGTGGCAGTGAGAATAGTCCACAGGGACACGTGATAATGGGCTTTAGTGATTATAGAGAATTTTGAACAATAATGAAACGATGAATGCCGGCTGCTTGCTGTTATGATGTGTCAAGAATACTAAAGGTCAGATAGATAGTACTCCTTCCTGAAGAAGAGAAAAGCGTTGTGTGTTTAATAATCTAAATAATAACTGTCGTTACTATTAACTTTTTAAAGACAAATATTAGAGGTTATTTATCTCTTCACACTATTGCATTTTAATAACATATTAAGCTTCAGTCAGCACATTTTTATCACTTATCCTTTCAGAAACATTGTATTATACATAAGTGTTAATTCAAAGAATTCCCAGTTATACGTGAAGGCTCTCTAAGGAGGGGGACTCAAGCTGTACTTTTGTTATTTGGTTTGTCTGTACAATGACTTTGCTTCATTTTTTACCTAAAATCAATAGCTTATCTACAGAAATATACAATTCCCTGGGGGTTAGAAACACACACTGCATCCCAAGGGCTCTGGAAATTCCCTGCTATCACATGTTACATGTAAAACAGGCATACACACAAGCACATATACTAACATTGGTTCCTAAGGATCTGCTTCTGTGATCCAAATTGATGAACCAAATCACACATTTGCTCCTAAAGCCTTTGCCTCCTATCACTAACTTGTTCTATGGTGGAAAAACCAATTATATTCTCTGTAGAAAACTATGAGAGTGCTCATTTCTCCATAGACTGTTTTTATGATTTTAATTTTTAAACATTTATATATGGGGGGGTGTGTGTACGCGTGTCTGCAAGCATGCACGTGCGCTATGGCACTATGGCGCATGTGTGGAGGTCAGAAGACAGCTCTCAGGGTTCTCTCCTTCCATGTGACATCAGGACTCAAACTCATGTTGTCCCACTTGGTAGCTCTGCTTTGCCTCCTGAGCCATCCTGCTGGTCTTGTTTTTCTGATTTTAATATGACTGGAGTTTTCTAAAGGCTGAATGGTAAGGCCCCCTGGAAGCTGTATGATGATGCATACCTGTGATCCTAGCCTTTGATAGGCAGAGGCAAGAGAGTTTGAGGTCTGCCTGGTCTACACAGCAAAACCCTGTCTCAAAAGAACCTAAATAACAACAAACCAGCATAATAGACTTGCAGGGGTTGGTGGTGAGAGGGAAAAATGACAACTGAAGCAGAGAGGTCTTGAGAAAGATAGGAGGGGATTAAACTGGAGGGCACGAGGCAGCTTGTCTTGGGAAGGTGTGTTGATGTGGTCAAGTAGGCACAGGAGGATGAGGGAATCTTCCATTAGTAACTCTACTTTCATCAAGGCTTACGGGATGAAAGCCCTGATTCACATCGTTGATGAGAGATGGAGCCAAGATTCTGAAACTGCTCACCCAACTCATCTGACATTTTATCAGAATTACACTTTAAGTTTTACCAAAGGTGATTTTATTTCTAATACGGATGATCATGATGGAGACAGGTATGTTCAGGAAAGGGGTAGTGGACTTCAAACATATTTCCTAATGAGGCCTTTGAGTTTTGAAAACTAGTACACTTGATCTTAGGCAAAAGGTTGGGAAGTGATTACATCATCCATATTTTTAAAGAACACCAGCTGGGTGGTGGCGCATGCCTTTAATCCCAGCACTCAGGAGGCAGAACCAGGTGGATCTCTGTGAGTTCAAGGCCAGGCTGGTTGGTCTACAGAGCGAGATCCAGGACAGGCACCAAAACTACACAGAGAAACCCTGTCTCGAAAAACCAAACAAACAAACAAACAAAAAACCCACCTAATATTTTTTTCCACCTTACTTTAAAAAACTGAAAAGAATACAATTTCCAGGGTCGTCATAGCTGTCAAATTTGTATAAAATGTCACACTTCAAAGAGACTCCTTTAAGATTTTTCTATACATTTTTGAATAGCAGTTTTACAGGTGTTGTGACTCATTTTAAAAACTATACAAGCCAGGCACAGTGGCTTCTGCCTGTAATCCCAACTGCTTGGGAGGTTGAGGCAAAAGGCTCATGGTTTCAAGACTAGCCTAGGTAAAACAATGAGACCTATCTAAAAAAACAAAACAAGAATAAAACAATTAAAACATACATTAACACATTATTCATTAAGAGTTTCAAATTAAAACAACTAGTAAAAAAAGAGGCATAAATTTGAAGGAGAGTAGGCAAGGGGCTTACAGGAAGGCTTAGAGGGAGGAAAGGGAAGGAAAAAATGTAACTATATTATAATCTTAAAAACAAATTTTAAAAGGAGCAATATATGCTCTTAAAAGTGTTAGAAATATAAATTATTTAATTTTCATATTTAATTTATGTTTTTATAAGAATTGTGTCTTAGTGCAACATGTTATGCGCTGATAAAATTTAAAAAATTAAGTTGCCCATTGCCACAAAACTCTAAGTATCAAAAATTATTTATAGATTCAGTAGCAACAATATAGTACACAATTAATTGGACAATTTCATATTTTGTAAAGTACTGTTTATCACAAGAAAGCAAAATTTCACTGGAAATGGACTTTTAAGAAAGTCTGGTTCAGACAGGCATGGTGGCCCACACCTTTAATCCCAGCACTTAGGAAGCAGAACCAGGCAGATCTCTGTGAGTTCGAGGCTAGCCTGGTCTACATAATGAGTTCCAGGATAGTCGGGGCTACATAAGGAGAACCTGTTTCAAAAGAAGATGGAAGAAGGAGGAAGGAGAAGAGGAGGAGAAGGAGAAGAGGAAGAGGAAAAACAAGGCTTCCTCCTGTGTCCAATATTACTTATTGCCAAGACACTACAGGGTTTGACATCAATTCTGCCTCAACTCTATTTCCATAACTTCTTGTGGCTTTTGTAACTTTTAGCGTCAAGCAGCTAAGTCCGAGAACATGAGCCACAATGAACAGACTTTTGTGACTGTCATTCAGTTCTTTCAGTTCCATCCTGAGCTACCGCCGGAATCACACAGCATCATGTGACCAACAATATCAAAGAACATCAGCTAGTCCCTAAATGTGTTGAAAGCAAACAGTCGAGACACTGACTGCAAAATTGATTTGTTGCCTATTAATTATAGCCATTTGCCTTCTCATTTACTGGAAAGCATTTCCAGACTTGTCAGATTACTATTAATTGTGGCCAGCAACCCACTGAGGAGCCTCTTTTACTGAGTAGATTTGATAGGGTTCAGAAAACCAAATCATTATTCATTTAAATATACTTTCCCAATGAAATGTTCTTTCTAAAGATGGTGCTGGTTTATCGTATGCTTTCACCAGAGTCTTGGGACTTCAATTTGATAGCCATCTCCTTTAATTCATAGTAGACATCCACTACGTAATCTGTCTGGCTAACCCAGTTCTCATTATCAAATCTATCAGACAAATTAAGAAAAACTGACTTTTAATTTAAATAAGTATATTACTACACATGCTCATGACAGTCATGTAGCTCCTCCTTTTTAATCCTACAATAAGTAAACAGACACACAAACATGTAGAGACTTTCCAGGAAGGACTAAACCCTGGCTGCCTTCATTGTTAGCATAGCACAGGGCCATGCTCAGCAAGGCCGTGCCCTGGGCAGGGATTGGCAAAGAGGGACTGGGAAGCAACTGTTGTCAGTTCTGCATCCACAGCAGGCGTGAATCTGTAACAGGGGATTAGCCAAAATGGCGGTATCTAATGTGCAGCTTCTCCTGTAACAGAAATGCATGGAAGAATGGGGACGTCAGACAGCTACAGTGAGGTACCCTGAGAATGAGGCTTGGCCTAAGCCAACATGGTACCTTGTCTTTTGACCCTGGGGCTCATTGAGACTGAGGGAGAGATGCACCTCCTTGAGACATAAAACTGAGGTAAAAAGAGAGAGAACAATAGGAGGCCTTCAGCCATGAAAAATTCCCTGAGCAGAGAAAGAAGCATTTGCTGAGCTGGGAGGGCTTGGGCCTTAAAAGAAGAGTGTTTGGAGCTCCGTGGGCTAATGGCAGCCACATCTGTAAGCACGCAGCTAACCAATGCACAGCAAACTGATATTCAAGGCAGAAATACCAGAAAAGACTATCCCCGTGACTTTCCAAATGTCCATGTTAATTTCAGCCAATGTTCGTGGGGTCACTGACAATGCATTTGCTGAGTACAAAGCCATCTGCTAATGGCATCAAGTTTGGGTACTCATTGAAATTAACTAATGAAGTAATTAATGGAAACATGAAAAATGGTGATTTTTTTTTTCTTGAGACAGGGTCTCAAGGAACTCAGGCTGGCCTTGAACTCTCTAAATAGTCAAAGGGTGGCTTTAAACTACTGGTTGTACTGCCTCCACCTCTCAAGTGCTGGTAGGTGTGTATCACCACACCTGGCTTGTGGGGTGCTGGGGATCGAACTCAGGGCCATGTGCATATTAGGCAATCCTCTGGTGACTGAGCTACCTCCCCACTCCTGGTCAAGGAATTTTTGATCAGAAGTTTTGTATGATGAGATCTCTCAAGACTGGGTGCTCACGGAAGGTTATTAAAGGCAAACACGAGCCCTGGCCCCTTTCCCGTTTGTAGTCTGCTCCATTCACCTTTCGCCTACAGTTTCCCTGAAATCAGCCCTGACCACGAGTCTCATTGCCCACAATAACTCCACATACAATGTTGATCACATGACAGTATTTCGACACGGGAGATGCATTGACTTTCGTGTTCTGACATTGGCTGTTGAGCTCACTGGAGTTTTATGGTAATATCTCATACTGAAATAGATAAATAGGGCATATGAGACTTGGGCGAGAAGAAGCGAGAGTTTCAAGATTTATTTTAAATGTGTATGTGCATGCATTCATGCCTTAGGTATGTGCACATGACTGCAGGTGCCGATAGAGGCCCTTGGGTCCCCTGGAGCTGGAGTTACAGACGGTGGGGAGCCACCTGGCACAGGAGCTGAGAACTGAGCCCTGGTCCTCTGCAAGAGCATTATGTACTTAACTGCTAAGATCGCTCCCCAGCCCCTATTTTTTTTTTTTGTTATTATTTTGAAGGAGTTTAAAGTCTTTGAACTTTGAATTACATTGCCAGAATTTAAGATGAAATTAAGACTTTGTTTTCTGGTCTACTTTTCAGAATTTCCAACAAGCATCTGAAGGAAGATAAGAATCAAAAATAAGTCAGGGGAGTCTTCAAAGGTGCTTTGTGGGGAAAAAAATGAGGGGGGGAGGTGTTGGGAGAGACTAAGATGGGGAACTGCTCTTCAGAAGGTCTTTATCTGAGACTTATGCAGGCCCTCCTTTGCAGAGCAGGCTCTGTCCCCTAACAGCCTGCCTCAGGAAGGCTAAACACTAATCAGCGGCAATTAAAAGTTTCACTGGGCACTATTAAAACTTTCAAAGTCAACGGGTTGGAGTAGCAGTGGCAAATGAGTGGCAATGGGGACTGTTAAATAGTCACTGTTTGCAAGATGCATCAGCCGGAGGAGTGTGCAAATTAAAAGATTTCTCCTGCGACACCAAGTCACTGAGAAACTAATTTAATCACATCCCTAAATAATTAGAAGCTCCGTGCATTCATTAAGAACCAAAAATAAGTGCTTGCGCCATGTGCAGGTAAATGACAGCAGGGACGTGCAAAAGTTGTTTTCTAGTTCAGACTTGGGAAAAAAAATGTGTCATTTTTATTGGTTGAAGAAAAAAAATTCCCTGTAATAATTTTGTGGTTATGCTCTCGTTAGGAGCCACGGGAGAGCTTGAGAAGCCCAGAGCTCTCATAAAGCATCCTGGTATTTCCATCGCCTCCTCAATAACAGTTTTATGATAAAACTAACATAATGAGACATAAAGCCCTCCAGCCCCTCTGCCTGGGGATGCTCGGTGTCATTACACACATTGAGGTTAAGATGAACCTTATACCAAAAGCAGCGGGTAGCTGGAGATCTATAGAGTGTACCCTGCATAGATGTTCACAGAAGGAAGGCTGCTGGAATCGGGGCACGTCACCATTTAGCCATCCCGCATTGCTCTCTTGCAGTGAGGTGTTGGGTTGGAGGCTGAGCCTCTGACACAGATGCTAAGTTTGAAGCTGTCTTGACCAGAGCTTTGGTTTGAAGGAAGAAGAGGTCGCTCTTTCCCTTCACAGACATACACTAAACTTGCCTTACGTTCAAAGTCCCGGAATAAGCCCTGCGGGAGACACAGTTCTGGGCTATTGCCAACGCTGACCTCCAGAGTTTGTGCCCAGAGGAGATAAAGCTGGTCCATCATGACAGCAGTGGTAATGGTGTAGACTGGAGTGTACACAGGGGAAGGGAAGCATCACTAAGTCCCCTGAAGCATTCTGAATTAGATTGTTAAAAGTTGTTCGAGAGAGGCAGTTGGGAACCAAGGGTGGGACGGAGATTGTCTTCAAAAACTAATAATGACTTTTCAAAGCTTTTTCTGTGGGCTGGGGCTTTATGTGGAGCATGGCATTGACGGATGGAGTGTGTGGTTGATATATTGTGCACCCCAGTAAACTTGTCTGGGGGTCAGAGAACAGAACAGCCACTATATTTAACATAGAGGTTAGGCAGTGGTAGTACACGCCTTTAATCCTAGCATTCTGGAGGCAGAGATCCATTCAGATCTCTGTGAGTTTCAAAGCCACACTGGAAACAGAGCCAGGCAGGGTGGCACACACCTTTAATCCCAGGACTTGAGATCTCATGTCTTGCTTGGGAAAGACATATGCCTTTAATCCCAGGAAGTGATGGCAGGAAGCAGAAAAGTATATAAGGAATGAGGACTAGGAGCTAGAGGCTTTTAAGCTTTGAGGCTTTTTAGCAGCAGGTTCAGCTGAGACCTTTTGGGTGAGGACTCAGAGGCTTCCAGTCTAAGGATATAGGAGGCCGAGGAGTTCAGTCTGGAGATTCGTGAAGTTGGCAAGATGAGGTTAGCTATGGCTCCTTCTGTCTCTCTGATGTTTCAGATTTCACCCCAATGTCTGCCTCCGGGTTTTTTTTGTTTTGTTTTGTTTTGTTTTTTTATTAATAAGACCAAATAACAATTCATCTTACAGGAGTGCTCTTTCTTCTTCCAAAATAGTTCTATCTATAATACATCAAAGAGCCACAGGCCACAAAATACAGCTTAAAGCCAATGCTTGTAGTGCCCCAAAACAGGTTAAAATAATAGAACATGGCAGGACTTTGAAGGACCCCATCTTGGTCACTGCCCATCCCCTGTTTGGTGCAAAAGGACCCATGTTCCTGCCTGCTTCCCCCCTGCAACATCCCCTACCCTCACCACTACCCCCTACCCCCCATGGGCTCTGCGGTCCCTCAAACACCTTTCAACAGCCTCTGCTGACATTCTTTCCCTCCTAAGCATCTTCTCACACCCCCTTTCTGCTGCTGAAATCGCTTTTAACTAGAAAACATCAAAGAGCCGTTCAAAGCATCCTTCTCATGTGAAGCTCTTCTGAGCATGCTCACTGTTCACCAAGTGATGAATGGGCAGAAGCTTACAGAAGAGGAATGTTTCCGGGAGTGAGCCAGGTTCTCGGACTCTCCACAAGTAGTCAACCACTGTTGGACTATCCAACCCAAATCATGCAAGATGGCTTAACAAATCCCCCTTGTAAGGTATAGTCATTCTATCAGCCCTGTTCCTCTAGGGAACCCTGACTAATACAGGTCTCTTATTCAGTAATTTGGGGGTGGTGGTGCGGGGGAAGAATGTTGGCAGGGGTCAGGATCTTGCTATGCAGCCCAAGTTGGCTTCAAACTCTGTATCCTCCTGTCTCAGCTTCCCAGGTACTGGCATAGAGATGTGTACCACCATGCCTGGCAAACTGATGGATGCTTCTACTAAATAAAGACTAAACAATGGTAGTTCGAATAAATGTTAAAAATATGTTTACATGGATTTTTGTTGATATTCTGAGGATAGGGTCTATCTAGCCTAGGCTAGCCTTGAACTTGCAATCCTCCTGCCTCAGTCACTTGACTATTGGGATTACAGGCATGTGTAAGCTATCTTTTAGATTTTAAGTTATTATTTTATATTATGTGTATGGGTGTCTTACCTGTATGTGTGTGGGCATGACATGCATGCTGTGACCATATAGGACAGAAGAGGGTGTCAGGTAATTTGAGACTTGAGTTACAGATGGTTGTGAGCCACCATGTGGGTGCTGGAAATTAAACCTGGGTCCTCTGGAAGAACAGCCAGTTCTCTTAACTGCTGAGCCATATTAGTGTTTCGATCACCAGGCATGCATGTGGTGCACAGACATACATGCAGTTAAAATACCCATAGATACAAAAATGAGAAATAATAAAAATAAAATTCTAGAAAGAATCTATAGCAATAATTTGGTTTCTAAAAGATGATAGAGAATGTCCCCTTTGCATCTCAGTTTGGTCTCTATTGAAGCCTCGTAAGTTACAATGAGTAAAACAAGGAAGTGCTGTAATGCATATTTTAATGCTTTCAAACCAACAAACATTTTCCAGGTCCATTACATTTTAGGAATGCCTATATTATTGCTCCGATAGTAATAGAGATTGACAGGTGTCTGGAGTGCTTTAAACCACTAGAGATGCAAAGGAGGAGGCGAAAGGTGGAAGGAAGGGGAAGACTGGAATGTAACAGAGAGGGTACATAAAATCAAAACACATTACATGGATGTTAGAAATGTAACAAAATCCTTACTTTATACAACTTTGGAAGCTTTTCTTCCCTTGTTTCTGAAGGAAAGATTTGACTCACAGTTTCAATTTAGTCCATCACAGATGAACAATTAACATATGTTAATAAGATAAATAAAGCAACCAGGAAATAAGAATACAAGTCCTTCAATGGATGTGCGACGTGCCAAACCCCTAATGTCTGTTCTGTGGCTTAAGAAGATAAATAAGAATTATCTAAGGAGGCAAAAGCACACATCTGGGAAGAAGGAAAAGACCCAGAGTCACACTCAATACAGAAGTTATGGGAGCTTCATGAAAGCCAAGATGGGAAGAGATTCAAAGTACCTCGCTTCTGCAACTGGCAGATGTAGACCACAAAGGCATTAGGTCACAACCTCTGGAAGTGCATAAAGTGGGGGCTGGAGAGATGGCTCAGTGTGAAGAATGCATGCTGTGTGTGCAGGGCTGGAGAGATGGCTCAGTGTGAAGAATGCATGCTGTGTATGCGGGACTGGAGAGATGGCTCAGTGTGAAGAATGCATGCTGTGTGTGCAGAGGACCTTGTTCAGTTCCCAGCATGCGCAGCTGGTGGCTTACAACTACCTGTAACACTAGCTCCAGGGGATGGACACCGTTTCCTAGCCCCCATACACACTGCATTCTTCTGCACCTAACCCACACAGGGACATATACATATGCACGTAATTAAAAATGAAATCTTGGCGCCTTTAATCCCAGCACTCGGGAGGCAGAGCCAGGCGGATCTCTGTGAGTTCGAGGACAGCCTGGGCTACCAAGTGAGCTCCAGGAAAGGCGCAAAGCTACACAGAGAAACCCTGTCTCGAAAAACCAAAAAAAAAAAGATGGGCTGGGTGATAGTGACGCACACCTTTAATCTCAGCACTCGAGAGGCAGAGGCAGGTGGATCTCTGTGAGTTCGAGACCAGCCTGGTCTACAGAGTGAGATCCAGTAGAGCCAGATCTACATAGTGAGACCCTGTCTCAAGATACCAAATAAAATGAAATGAAATCTTTTTTTTTTTTAGAAGACATTTTCAAAACAAAAGCACAGAAAATGTGGAAAGGAAGAAATGTGTTATGAGTTAAAGAAAGGCCTGGGAAACAAATTAGTGAGGAGGCTGATGCCAGACTCCGTGATATTCAACAGCCAATGGGTAAACAAATAGCGAAAGAGAGCTGAGCTGGGTTCCTAAGAAAGTAAAGAAGAAAGAAAAGCCAAAACCAAAACAAAACAAACAAGAAAACCACCAACAACAAAACATAAAACCAACCAAACAACCAAACAAAACCGAAGGAAAAGCACAGACCAGACAAAAAATGAGTCCTTGAGTCAAATAAAACGGATTGTTGCTTTTGTTTTATTTTGTTTGATGGTTTTTGTTGTGGAAATAAAAGGAACTTAAGAGAGGAGAAGAAAACTCCTCATCTCTAAGGACGGGGCTGGAGAGACAGCTCGGTGATTAGGAGCCCAGGCTGCTCTTGCAGAGGACCGTGGTTCAGTTCCCAGAACCACACCGTGGCTCACAACCACCTGCTCCAGTTCCAGGGACTCAGCGGCCTTCTTCTGGCCTCTTTGGGTATCAGAACATGCAGCACTGACATATGGGGAGGCAAGCATTCATAGACACAAAATTTAAAACAAAATTTTTTAAATATTAAGAGACAGACAAGGAACCCAAATTAAACTCTGGATCAAAAGTAAGAGGGGGACTGGTCAGGAAAAAAAGGAGGGCCGGTAGAGTGAAAGAGGGGCAAGAAAGAGTAATGGTATGAAAAAGTAGTGTTCTGGGCCTGGAGAGGTGGCTCAGCGGTTAAGAGCACTGGCTGTTCTTCCAGAGGTCCTGTGTTCAATTCCCAGCAACCACATGGTGACTCACAACCAATTGTAATGAGATCTGGCATACATGCAGACAGAACACTGTACACATAATAAATAAATCTTTTTTAAAAAAAGAAAGAAAAGGTAGTGTTTCCTCAGAACACTGATAAAGCTTCCCAAGAGTGTGTTCACACTGTGGAGGTGTCAGCTACCACAGAACTACTTAAACTGGGGACCTTCTAAATAGTGGTGGAGATCCAGCTTAGTCGGGAACCCGTGAGCGTAGGCTGAGACAGAGCAGCAGCTTTCCCGGTGCCTTCTCGGCTCCTACTGATGCACTAGCCCTCTGGGGATGTACGAACTCTTGTTAGATGTAGTTGGTTATGTTATGAACTTGATGATTTGCCAATGTTCCCGATAAGAAGTTGGGGAGCTCCCCATACTGTGTTTGTGGTGTGGGCTCAGCAAACATGCCTGGGGCTCCTTTTTGTGTGTATAGACGGTGCCTTTTTCAGTATTTCTCAGCACCCGCAGCCCATAAGGCTTTCAGGAGAGTTTGTCAGAATCACAAGCACACAGGAAGCGCAACACCTGTTCCTCGGCCTTCAGACCCTCTGAAGACAAAGTTACAACTCTCTCCTGCTGGGAGACAAAAGCACGGGTTTTTCTTTCTGTGGAGCTTTCAAACCTAGCCTTTCTTCTCTGGTTCCTACCATCTACCCATCTTGGGACACTGAATGAAGTGTAGGGAAAACAATGTAACCTTGGTTTTACCTGACTTGAAATTTCTAATATTTTTTCTTCCCTCATATCTGAATTTAATGTCCCTCATTATGCTCTATGTGTTCAGTTGGAAGCTCCGCCTCAGCCCCCTCCTCCCTCTCCAAACCCTGCCCATCTCAGAAAGCCCGCAGGTGGAGGCTCCTCCCCCGGAGAGGCTCAGAACTCGCCTACAGGTTATTTAAACTCTGGTCCCTGTAATGGACCTGCCCTGTGATTTCTCCTCCTCCCTCCCCCGCCTCACTTCTGGGGGGCTTGAGAGTCACCTGAGAGTACCTCACTCAGATTAAACCTGGTCTTTTAATTCGGCTTGATTTGGCTTACTGCATAGGCAGAGAAACCTACCACGGGGATCCTAAAATACTTACCAATATGGTCTGAAGAATAATATGATGACTATATTGTATGTTTCAAATAAGTGAGTTTGTTAAGTATATAGCAAGCCAAATTAAAAGAATAAATAGCAAATATAGACAGATAGTAAAGTATTTTCAGATCAGGTACTCAAATCATCCATCACAAATTGACTGGGGAAGCCCCTTTAAGGCAGTCAGCTGGCACTCCCAATTGAATCCCAAGCAGAACAGAATGTCCCCTCCATTGAAGCTTCTGATTAAAAGAACAAATAGCAACAGTTAGCAATGGCATCATCAAATCTGGCATTCACAGCATCCAGAAGATGCCCCATAGGAAGCTGGGGCAGTCAGCTAACCTTTGCAATCCTGTTCTCCCCATGGCTGAACTTCCAGCCTCCCTTTCCCATCATAGCATCTTCCATCGTGGATGAACAGTAGTAGCATCTGGTTAGAAGTAGAAATGGTTCACCTTCTAGCTGTTCTCAATGACACAGTGTTTCTACTGCTCTGTCTTCTCTGTCATGGAGTCAGAAGAGTCAGCCCAGCCCCAGGCAAGAAGCCTTGAAGAATGCTTGACACAAATGTGCTTGGGTCTGCCCAGGGGATGGGGGACAACCTCATTTCCAGAGCCAGTTTCTCACTGAGCTCAAACAACACATGACAATATACCAACAGAATCCACTTAACACTTGCCAAAAAGCCAGAATCATTGGGAGAAATACTAACAGGGTAGTGATTGCTTTCTTGAAATTATCTTCTTGGCAAAGGAAGAGGGATACAATTTGAGGAGCTAGTTCTTAAGATGGAAAAGCTTGGGCAGGGTGCAGTATAAGGAAGGTTGAAAACAGGGAATCTTACTTCTCAAGAAATGGCTTCCCTTTCAGAATCTGCACCACACATGCCTTGTCTGAGTGCCAGACTCTTCAGCAAAGTGGATCCCAAATCCACACAGTGGGTAAACCTGTTCTGTGATCAGCCCTTTGCAAAGAAGACTTACAAGCAGTGTCCAACCACAGCACCTTCTCTGCATCATGGGCACGCCCTTTTCTCAGCATCCTAAGGGGAAAGCATGGGGTCAGGGCAGTTAAGGATGAGCAAAGGCATCTCAGGACACTCCAGGAAGCCCCTGTGAGTGCACTGGGCAACTCCGCATATAAGTATGTAAAGTATTAATGCTAAATTATAAAGTAAGTCACTGTGAAACAGAAGACAGCTCAGCAATTAAGAGTGCTTGCTTCTCTCTCAGAAGATCTGGGTTTTGTTGCCATCCACACTCGGCAGCTTGCAACTATCTGTAAACTGTAACTCCAGTTCCAGGGGGTCTGATTCTCTCTTCTGGCTTCTGAACAGGCACCCACATATACCCCACCCCCACTCTTCTCTGTTTGTCTGTCTCTGTCTCTGTCTCTGTCTCTCTCATACACACACACAAGTAAAACTAAAATATTAAGAATACATAGTTATTTGGTATACATACAATTTTATCATTTATTAGAGATGAAAGCAACTTTGCATATAAAAATGAGAATTTCCATGGTGTTGTTGTTAGGGTCTTGGAGAAGCCCCACAAAAGGCCACCATCCACGTATGCAATCAACAAGAACGTTTTTATTCCAACATGCTGGGGCCTGCCATCCCACACAAAGGCAAGATGGCGAGGACCCTGAGAGGGATGTGTGGGCTCCTTTTAAGCATAGCCAAGAGGAGGTCCTAAGGCAGTTAGGTCATTTTAGATATGGTAGACTTAAGCAAGTGGCAACTATATTAGTACGTTTTAGTTGGCAGGGGTTGGTCAGGGCTACAGTTTTCCATTTTTGAGCAGGCCTGTACAAGCCCCAGGCTTTGTCCTTGAGCTGCTGTGGAGGCTGAATGGTCTAGTATGCACTGACTGTGGGGGCTGGTTCAATGGCCCAGGCTTAGCGCATTCCATCTCCCTTTTCCCTGTGGTCAGGGGCACCAGTGATTAACTGTCCTTTTTTTGTGGTTTTTTTCAGAAACTGCTCAGTCTCAGGAAACTGAAATTGAGGCGTGTTCTCTGAGAGAAGACTGAGCAGCCTGTTATGGCATCCGCTCGGTCCTCTCAGTTGTATGGCAAACTTTTCCTGAGGAGATGCCACACACATGTCTACTCAACCCAGATAGGTAGCCCATGACAGACCACAGTCCAGGCTGGTGAACCAGTGAGTTTTATTGGGGTTATGTACTCCTGTAAGAATGGGGTATGGGGGAAGGTTACTTACTGGAGAAGAAATGACTGAATGGCAGGTGTATCACCTTGAGCTCACACTGGAATGGGTGACAGCTCACAAAAACTGTGAACCTGGTGTAGCACGAATCTTAAAAGGTCTTATTAATAAAATCAAACCTGAAGCCAGGTATTGGGGTGAATGCTGGAAGATCAGAGAAGCAGAACAAGCCACAGCTTCCTCACCTCACCAATTCCTCAGCTGATCCTGTTTTCTCAGACTGGAAGCCTCTGAGTCCTCATTCAGAATGAATCTCAGCCAAACTGCCAGTCAAAAGCCTAAGAGCTTAACCAGCTCTAGTTCCTGGTTTTCACACCTTATATACCTTTCTGCTTCCTGCCATCACTTCCTGGGATTAAAGGCGTGAGTCACCATGCCTGGCTGTTTCCAGTGTGGCTCTGAACTCACAGAGATCCGGATGGATCTCTGCCTCACAAGTGATAGGATTAAAGGCGTGTGGTGTCACTATTTTCTGGCCTCTGTATCTAGTGGCTATTCTGTTCTCTGACCCCAGATAAGTTTATTAGGGTGCACAATATTTCGGGGAACACAATATCACCACAACCTGGCGCACACTACAGTCTGCAGGCAGCTCAGTAGGCTGGATTGTGCCCCTTCCAAGTGACTCAGTTGGTCTACACCTCTTCCACACAATGCATCTGGTTTCTGCTTCTTCCAGGCAGCTGGTCTGGTACCAGAGTCTTCTTTGCAGCTTGGCTTGTCTGAAAGTCACACTCGGGCAGTTTAATTGCTCATTCTGGCAGGGAGGGGCCTAGTGAATCTGGCCATTTTCAGGGACTTCCTGGAGCTATGTGGAGTTGTTTTCTTCCCTGATTAAAGAGCTCCAGGCAGGATGGAATGTTTCAATCTTTATAGAAAACTGTTGCACAACACAAGGAAAGGGAAATCCAAGGAAAGAGCTTCGGAAAAGAAACAGTGTCAGTTCATCAAGAAAGAGGTCTTCCTCTCTGATGAAATGGAAACATATTTAATTGTCTTTTCATGTATTAGAGGAAGGTAACCATTTTCAACAGACTGTGTCCAGTGTTCAAGTCCAATTCAGCCAAGTATGGCTGGTTCTTAAACTTCTTCTAATTCTACAAAATTCTTTTGAATGTGGTTTTTGTCTTCTGAAGTTTGCCTAATTAACCAATAGAATGAATAAATTGTTGTTTAGTGAGTAAAACTAAAAGAAAAGGGAAATGCTCTTACTTTGAAACTAGTGATGGTTAATGGATGTGGATGGCTAACTTTATATAAGGTTTAAAATTTCTGTACTTACAAGAACCATAGAGCAAAACTGCACTTCCAAATGGTAAGAGCTGCTAAGGGTTAATTTTTATAATTGCCTGGTCTCCTACAAAAACTGCTGTTTCTGCTTCTGTAAACAAAAGCTTGCTTTGCAGGAGATGACCTGCTTGCACTGCACGGAATGTAACTTTGTGTTCTTTTTCTTAGAACGCCCCTAACTGAGGTGGCTGGGCGCTGCAGTTGGGAATCTGGAGTCCTGGGTGTAGACCTGGTGCTAGTATCTGAATAAAAGCCTCTTCTTCATTTAAATTTCCCATGGTCAGACTGGTGAATCTCTGAACGACCCCCAGACCCGTAACACTGGAGATGAGAAACTGGTTGAGTGACATTTATTTTGGAAGTGGTTGCTAGGATGCCAGGTGCTGGGTTACAAATAGCTATGGATTTATTCTTAGGGTGGTCCGGACTTCGTAGGTCACAGCAACACAACTTCTGAATGTATTAAAAGTCACTGGGTCACATACCTTAAAGGGACAAATTCACGGTATCTGAATTGAGATATATCTCAATCGTTTTTTGTTGTTGCTGTTATTGTTTTTTTCCAGAAGAACAGTTTACTCCTGAATTTGAATTAAGTAGAGAGACACTGAAGCTAATCAGTTGCTTGATGACTTTATTTGTTTGGGCTAGATCGTTTGCTAGCTGGTATGGTCAGTCAACCCAACCTCCCCAATTAGCTCCGGTCAGAGAAGAGTTCACTTTCTGCCTTGCCCACCTGTTAGACCTGGATGCTATAATGGCTGAGCCTGGCTCTTTTTTCTTGCACTTGTAAATATGCATTGAGGCTCTCAGATAACATACAGAGCCAATAAACATAATGAATAGATTAATAATAAAATCAAATCATGAAAGGAAAAGAGCAAATGACTGGCATGCACTGTTGTCAGAGCAAAGTCACCCAAGTAAGAAAAACAGCCTGTGAAGTCAGCTGCTGAGGAACAGCAATTTATTTAGAGAGCAGCAACTGCCATTCCAGAATGGATTATCTTCTGATAAAAGTGATGAATATGGATGTATAAAAGCACGGGGTGGGGTGGGGGGAGCTGGCTAAAGATTGCACCCAAGATAACTCAATTGATTCTGGTCAGAACTGCATTGCTGAGATGACTCAGCAGGATGGGCTGGGCACTTGCTTGTCTGTGACAACCGAGGATTTAGGATGGAGAGATTTTCATATCGCTCCATCACTAACGTGTTTTATCAACCTACCACAGTGATGATGTTCCTTTGATCTGTTCATTAAAAAAAAGAGAATTCAAGGCCAGGATCTCCATGAAGAACAAAAGAGCCGTACCTACTGCCTCCTCAGAAAGTTAGAACCACAGTAAACAAGAGTTCCCCGCCCTCATAGCCTTTTCTGCCCTCTTTCCAAGCAAGAGTGAAATGAAGAGGCATGAGTGGAACTGTGAGCCACGGGTGAGGGCACAAGAGAGCTGCTTTAATTCAGAGGTTCAAAGTCTCCCAAAGATCTTTGGGCGTTTGCCCCTTGGGTGGCTCTATTGGAAACTAGGGAACATTTAGGAAGCAGGGTCTAGGGAGCTCCTTAGGTCACTGGGGGCACCCCTTCTTCTGTTTGCTTTGTGGATGATGACGGAAGCAGCTTTCCTCGTCCATGCATGCCCACCACGTGTGCCCTTCTTGTCTGAAGCCCAAAGCAAGAGAGCCCACTCACTGCCTCAGCTGAAAACCTCCAGAACCATAACTCCAGCCCTTTCCCTTCCGAAGTTAGTTGTCTCTTGTAATTTGCATTATTGATGGAAAGCTGAGTGACATAGAAGCCATCCCTATATTTCTAGGAGAGGCCAACTCACCTTGAATAACACCAGGCAGGGGCTGTGAAATTGCTGAGAGGGACAGAATAAGGTTTTGAACCCAGGTATATTCAAGTCCTGATAATTATTTCACCTTGGGCAGGCTTATCAGCTTTCCAGGCCTCAGCTTCATCGCCAGCACGCAGGGACGTTCTTGTTTGCTCTCCAAGAACACAAGATGCTAAATGAGGTATGAGTTCGTGGCACAGAGGGCAAGGTGGTGTTACTGTCTCCTCTTGAGTACTCCACCTATTGCATGGGGGTGGGGGGTGATTTAGCCGCTAGCTCAGAACAACCAAAGATAACTCCACATAACCAGAATATAAACGAGCTCTCTGCTGTAATTTTAGACTGTGTTTGGAAAATGTAGACTAATATTGAATTCATGAGTTAATGTTCTTTCTGGAATTCACTTCCTGTGAATTGTGTGAACAACCCACAATTAATGCAAGTGACCTTTTCACTTAAAACTCACTGTTAACCCCACCCCACCCCCCCACCCCCCCTCCCCCC
>CABHPH010142091.1:37524-49430 GCA_902168325.1 Peromyscus nudipes | reverse complement strand
CTGAACTCAAGTCCTTACATTTGTGAGGCAAGTGCTCTTACCCATTGAACCATCTCTTCAGCCCCTCAAAAAGCATATTTTAAACCCCGTATAGTAAGCTGACATTCACACCATCCCAGTATCTCATTTTTCCACAGCACTAGCATGTTCTGCTCATTGACACTTGACAGAACATGAGGAATTTCAGGCAATGAGTTTGTTTGCTAGGATAATAATTCTCACATCAGAAGCAGAATTGGTATTTGTGGGAAAGGGCTATCTTTAGGCAGGAATTTCTTTGTCCCCCCACAGCACTAACAGAACCAGTAGCTGTGGGTTCTGCAGGTATCAATCTTCCCATGTGAGGTGATGTCACCCCCGAAACAAAGAGTAGACTTGCTGCTTGCTATCAAACAGCGGATTTCCTGAGTTGAGAGTTCCTCTCTTCACTCCTAACTGTGGGGCAGACATGTGCCCATGCTGATCTCCATCACCCATGTTGGAATTGGGACATACTGAGCTCATTTGTATGCTGTCACCCAGCTACTGCTTTGCTGGGTCATCATTTGGCACTGACCCAGAAACCATGTGTCTTCTGCCAGCATCTATGAACAGACAGCATGTGAGCCTGAAAGTCAGGTAAACTCTCAAGAGTCCTTAGTGTTTGGGAGCATGACTTCATCTACAAGCACAAATGCTCACAACAAGGAAACATCCTCCAGACACATCACAGGGAATTTTCAAAGAGAAAACAGCTTCTGAGATAAACAATGTAAATTTAAAACTACCCCACTAACTAGTGTACACAGAAATTCTAGCCTAGAAAATTATTATTATTATTTTAGGCTTTTGAGTCAAGGTTTTTCTGTATAACAGTACTGTCTGTCCTGGAACTTGATTTGTAGACCATGGTAGCCTCGAACTCACAGAGATCCACCTGCTTCTGCCTCCCAAGTGTTAGGATTAAAGGTGTGTGCCAGCACCACCAGGCAGAAAATTATTTTAAAGACTTGGAGATTTATTTGAGTTTTCTGTCAAGAAAATGGTAAGATTTTTTTTTTAATTTGTAGAATCCAAAATATGAATCAAAAAGAAAAATGTCACTTAAAAGTCATAAGCAGAGCTTGTTTCTTAGCTTACATAGATTTGCTCTCTACATAATTTCATCATTTATTTTATCTTACTAACATAGAACAATGCATGCAGATGCATGATTAACCTTCCAATCTACAAACTCTGGCATCTGGTTCTGTCCCAGTTCCCATATCCATCATCTTTCACATTGAGTTATTTCTTTTTAATTTGGAAATAATTTCCTTAATAAGAAAGAACTCTAAACCTTCTTGAGAACCATTGGTCACAAGTTAGAGCACAGGTAAATGCCAGCCAACTTTACACTTTGAATATTTAGCATGATGCTGGAAAGATAGAGAATCCAGGAATCTACTCTTTGGGGTTCTCTTCTCTAGACCAGACTTGCATTACTGTATGAGATTCAGAGAGTATCCACTCTTGTCTTTTCCCTCCCCTTCCTCCTTCCTAGCTCCCTCCTCCTCTCCTCTACCAATTCATCTTCTTTAACTTTTACAATTTCCCCCAGGGCCTGAAAATGAAGTCAAATGACAAACAGCCAAGGCAAGGTATCAAATAATGAATGTCGAGAAACCAAAATAATGAGAGAATGAGAGAGAGGGAGGGAGGGAGGGAGGGAGGAAGAGAGAGGGGGAGAGAGAAAAGGAGGGAGAGAGGGAGGGAGAGAGAAAAGGAGGGAGAGAGGGAGGGAGGGAGAGAGAGAGAACTGTCTACATTTTGCAAGGCTGTGAGCTATGCAGCGTCTATCAGAAGCATTGTTTTATAGAAACACGTTCTATTACTCTTTCCCTGAGCAGCAAAAACAGTCAACTTGAAAACAGCTCGCTCACTCTGTAGACTAAAGGTGTGATGGAAATTTTACAACATCTTACTTCAAAATTGGGCTGCTGAAGAGAAAAAATAACTAGCAATTAACATCTACTCAGTTCAATATCTCCAGCTATATGCTGTATCTGTATCCTGCTTTAAAACTGTGAGACCCCCCAAAATCCCATCATTAACCAAGAGTACTTGTTTAATAGGTTTACTGAAATTCTGTCCTCTGTGTGTTCAAATTCTACTACTCATCTTTTCAAAAGATTTTTGTAAGTAAAGAATTTCACAATTAAGTAAGCATGGAGCTCACTGTACTCAGAGCTCCCGTGTTGTGATTTTTAGAGCACAGTGTGCGTAGTAGCTTCCCTCACCCTATGCTTTTTGCCTTTTCTACCTTTAAATTGCTGAAATTTAACCATTTAAATGATTCCAGTGCAGAAGTCTGGAGGTCTATGTTACCATGGCAAAGGTCAAAAACCTTTCAAATAATATCACCAGCCGCACACATGGAACATCACCTCTGTGTATAAACAATAGCGATGCATTGCTTATGGTTCTGGAGGTTTGAAGGCTGAGATCAGGACGGGACAAGGGTTCTGTTGTGATAAAGGCTCTTTCCTGGGATGCAGACTAACTTCTTGTGTTCTCATGTAGCAGAAGGTGAGATGGAAATCCTGTTCTAGAGGCGCCACCCTCTGACCTAATGACTTGTTACTGAGGAGTCAGACATTACCACCCCCAGGACCATCTGCTACAACGGTGAAAGCATTTGTCCAGGAGTAGTGGCACCCTTCTGCTACACAAGAAGACCCATTGATGGTCTGTAGCAAGGCTCTCCCTTGCCTTACTTAAAAATGTAAGACCAAGGCAGAATGGCTGATGTGAGGCAGTTTCTGACCTTAGGACTCCATATGCACAGAAGACTTGTAATATCTATGTATTTCTGCCTAATAAACTAAAGAAACTTTCTTAAAAGAACAAAAATCAGTCAGGGATATACTTAGCATGCACAAATCCCCAGTACTATATAAACTGGGTGAGGTAATGCATGCCCCGAACCTCAGCACTAGGGAGGCAGACAAGGAAAGGTCAGATCAAGGCCACCCTTAGCTACATTGGACCCTGGAGGCCACCCTAAACTACCCTTTAAAACAAACAGCAAAAGGTGTTTTGGTAACACTGTTAAGGTTTCTTTTTGACCTGAAGTATTTTATATTTCCTCATCTCTGGGAGAAACATTTTAATATGGAGAATAGTGTCTCCCACAAACAGACCAATGGCAGCTCTAAAAGGGAACTTTTTAAAAGTTATTTTTGTTGTTGTTTATTTCTTTGGGTTGTTTGTTTGTTTGTTTTTGAGACAGGGTCTCACTCTATAACTGGCCAGGAACATGCAGACCAGGCTTGGCCTCAAACTCACAGCCTCCTGAGTATAGGATTAAAAGTATGCACCATGAAACCTGGCTTTGGAGTTACTTTAAAAACTAACCCTGTACACATCAAAACACAATCTCTTAGCTTCGAAAAACAACCAAGAGACACAACAGGAATGTGATTTTAAAACTCTTCTATCAGTGTGCTGTTCTACACAGAATTTAGCCTTCTATGATGTGCCCTGAGCAGCCGACAGAATGGGTTTCTCATTGGTCAGGCCCGGTACCATCAAAGATTATCATCTTGACCTCACACTGACCTTGTTAGCCCTGTTAAAAAAGTCATGTGCCATGGTCAAGCAGGCTTTTCTGTCCACCATGAGTTGACCAAACTCTTCTTGCAGTCGACTCAGTTTCTGGCTAGAGAGCTGTAGCCGTTCTTTTTCTGTGAAGTCCTTGGACAGTAGGATCTCCAGCGCCCGGCTCTTCAGCTTCTCTGTGGTTGAATTCCATTCCTGCAAGAGAACATCCTCTTTAGTGATTGCACAGACGCTGTCACAGTTGAATGTTTGTGCCTCCCTCCCCAAATGTTGACATGGAATCCTTGAATGTGATGGTTGTAGGAGGTGGAGCCTTGGGAAGTTAGGTCGGAGGGTGGAGCCTCTGTAAATAGGGTTTCCACCTCTCCTTCTGCTGCCGGAGAGGAAGTTAGTCTGCATCCCAGGAGGGAACCTGCATCACGACAGAACCCTTGTCCCTTCCTGACCTCCAGAATCATGAGAAATACATTGTTATTGTTTATCAGCCTTCCTCTCAAGTTACAGCAACTAGAACTAAGACACCCACTTTGTAATCCCTCATAAGATTCAGGGGACATGTATCAGAAATCTGTCACTATATTTTCCAGTCCATAAAGTCTAATGAATAGTGTAGAAGCAAACGCTACATTATGAGTTTGAGTACTAATGTGTAGTCACAACAGAAAAGGATACAGAGAACAGGCTCCAGAAGAAGAGAACATGAGCGAGGAAATGCCAGAGTGACTGATGCATCACTCTAAATGCAGATCCCATCCATCACTGTTACCTCCACCCCTAAACAAGCTCAGCATCCCTAAGTCATTTCCTTCTATTTGTATTTGTCTAAGTGTAAAGAAAAAAGTACCCCTCCCACAATTCAGTCTCCTTGTCAATGGAGCAAGTATGTACAACAAAGGAAGAGAAATCACATGTCTACAGCTATTGTTTTTGTGTTAGCCAACACGGAACGGGAGATTGAGATTCATTACTCATCATAAGATAAATACGCATCAGAATGCAGTGTTTTCTTCTTGACCCTAGTTTCATCTACTAATGCTTCACACTTAATGATACGTAAGCATGTCAGGAAAAAAAAAAAACACCTAACTTTCTACTTTATGTGGCATGAGGGTTAAAAACACAACCAGTAGAGAAGAAAATATGAGTTGGGATAAACCAGTATGTATGGTAATTTCTTGAGTAAGTTCAAGTTTCTTGAGTGATGCCAGATTGGTCTTCATAAAGCAATAATTGCTTCTAAGATGGCTGTCTTGTTAGTGTGTTTTCTGATGCCACCTCAGCTAACACTGAGTAAAGTAAAGCACAGGGCAGTTCGTGAAGCATAAAAAAGTCAATGTCAGACTTGAGACATCTCAGCCTGACTCTGTCCTGGATTGTCTGATATGCAAAATATCATGTTATTAAATTACATTGGTTATATTATGTTGTATAAAATAAGTCTAATCTTAGGGTCACGTGCCATTAATGTTTCCATTCATTTCATAAGACACACTGAATACTACATATATGGTACAGTCAGGAACTTCAAAGGAAGAATAAAATGTAGCTTCATTCTTTAGCAATAAGTAAGTTGTTATTTCACACAACTATCCTCTATTACATTATGAAATATATTAAATATGAGTACACAATATGGTAGCGCTTTCTGTGACAATGAGTGGGTCTTGAAGGTAGAAATGGCATATACTCTTTCGTAATACCCGTGGAACCTGTCCCAGTATTTATTCAAGTGAAAACTACTTTGATCAAGGGATATGAAAACAAGGAAGGTAGGTTAAGAGGTTAGAATGGGGGGGAGGAAGAGTGGGAGGAGCCTGTCGTAAGTGTGGCTTGTAACTGTAATCTTTGAAAATCTTCAGATTTGGGTGTGGTTTTTTTCTAATGTTTTTATAGACTCAGGAAAGTATGTTACAAATGCCGATCGCCCACAAGAAGGACCTCTGAGGCTAGCTCCTGGGTCTCTGTAACAGGCTACCTTTCAGGGAACTGAGGATACAGATTTCAAACTCTCCACATTTCTCACTGACAAGAAAAGCTGTCCTCATAGGCATGGGCTTTGTGCCACATGCAGTCTCAAGATCACTCACTTTTTAGAAGATCTTTGTGTCCCCACTTGAACAGAACAAATACATTTCATGGCATTCTGGCACTCTGCTCTAAAGCATGGTAAATATCCCTCCCACTTCAAAATCAGCAAAGACCTGTTGGGAAAGAACAAATGTTCTTGGAGTGGCGCAGTCCCCAGTAAATGCACCAGCCCTCGCTGAGTATCAACTCTCCTCTCTCCTCTCTGTTCTGTCATGGCCCCTATTTCCTAATATTTGGTCTTCATGTATGAGTGTTTCTTTTTCCCAGTTCTGAGCTAAGAGTAACGGGATGTTCCCAAAATGTTATTGGGTAGTGGTGATACTCAGTGTTAAAGGGAACAGGGTTCTGTGTCCCAGGAATTCTCAAATCTCTGCTAGGCTGGTGTGTGCCAAGATCTTGGAGGCCCTGAGCTGCCTGCTGGTTTACCTGCTAACCCAACTCTTCCTGTTTCCTTGTTTATTTTTCCTTATTTCTTTCTGCTTCTTTTGTGTATGCATGTGTGCTGTGCTGTGAAATGTGTATGCATTGGTATCTTTTGGCATGTATGGATGCTCATATGTGGGCACATATCTGTCAGTATATATGGAAGCCTATGGTTGGTCAAGAATCATCCTCAATAACCTTTCTAACTTTATTCACTGAGGTAGGATCTCTCAATCAAACCCAGAGCTCACTGATATGGCTGTTGCTAACTAGTCTGCTCCCGGGTCTACTGTCTGCCACTAAGGTTGGAATTACTGGCCATTTATGTGCAATTCCAAGGATCCAAATTCCAGACCTGACACCTGTATGAAATGGACTTCAGCCACTGAACCACCTCTTCAGCCTTCTTCTTTCTTTGTACATTTAACTACCCACTCGATCCATCTCAAGATTTTGTGCCATTATTTTTTACAATCCATTAAAACCTGTGGGACAGTCAGTCTTGAACTCATGTGGAGAAATGCTTAATGCATGAAGATGGAGAATAAAACAACTAGTTTTTATTTTTTAAATTGGCATTGGCTAGAACCTTCTGCATTCATTCATGAGGAAGGACCCTTAATAAATGCAAAATCTGGGGATTGCTTAGCATGCTATGTGTAAGGAAAATGCAGATAAAATCAGAATACAGAGAAATGGTTCATAGCCATGCTATATTCTGCTTGACGGCTTGAAGCTTTAGGATGCCATACTAACTGCCGACAAAGGGTGACCACTGCTTCTGTGTTGTGTATGGCAGCACTGTGCAAGTGCTCTTCCTGTATCAGCTCACTTCATCTTGACCCACCCCTCTAAAGCCCAAGCAGTCATCCACAGTTTAACCACAGGGTCATTAGGGCTCAGAGGAAGTGTGCACTTGCTAATATCTCAGCGCTGGCCAGAAAAGGAGTCAAAATCTAAGCGCAAGGTCTTTCCACCACCCCAGCCTTAGCTCTCCATAGGAGACGATACAACACTTTTTCACCAGTAGCAGGAGGATTGACCATATTAGCTGAGAGAGAGCACTGCTATGTTTAAACCTCCATACGGCCCTGATCAGGCCTCCGTGATGATAAATGCCTTACACTACCCTAGGGTTTTCTGATTTCAAATCAGAAGCCTCACTACTGCAAAACAAATGCTGTATCTATATCATTATAGATATAATAAAAAAAATTACTGCCCAGACTCGGGCTTAATTTTGTTTTACCAATTGAACAAAATAATAAAGCTCTTCTCTATAAATAAGGAGAGGAAGGCCTGTTCTTTCAAAATAGTCATAAATCTTCCTTTAGGGTAAATTTTGAAAACCACACGAGAGAAAACATTCTGGCACAGAGCCAAGTGTGTGGAAACCCCACTGTCACTTGCTATTTTGAATCCTGCTAGAAAGAGTGGGCCTCGACCTTCTGAAGAAACCACAAAGAGCTGGGTTCAGCCTCTTGCCTCTTTCTATTCTTAATTACAGTCTCACACGAACTCCGTGGACATTAAACGAAGCTGGGTGCATTCACTATTTCTATTCAATCTTCTTAGAAAATTGGCTCTGTTTTCTTTGGGCAATCTGCAGGCAGTTCCTGATGTATGTCTATACCATTGCGATGATGTATTTCCCCAGGTATCTTTCTGAGGGGACACTTCAACTGTTCTATTTTTTTTTTTAAGATGAAACTTTCAGCAGTTATCCGAACTCATCACACTTTTTAAAAAATGAAGTTGCCAACCTTGTCAGGGCTGGAGGAAGCCAACGGAGAGAATCTTAGTTCTTTTTCTCTAAGCTATCCCTGCTGTCTCTTAAGTGTTAAACTTCTTACGGGGTTTCAGTCACTTTGCAATAAAACATTTCCAGTGTGCGTCCCCACCAGCCGAAGCCAAGGTCTGCTGTGTCCCTGGCTTTCCAATTAGACAAAGGTACATGCATATCCCTGACCCAATAAAGTCGAGTGCCATGTGGACTCCTGGGCTCAGGGTGTCTCTCTGGGTCATTCCATTATTTTCATTTTTCACTCACAGTAGTAACCCTTTTAAACTGCACCACTCCGTATTCCATTTGCTATAGAAATTGAGCTCCTCTAAGTTCCCTAGATGGAAAGGGTACTTTAAAGAGGATTAGTGTGGCTAGACAAGAAAGGGGAAAGATTTTTTTCTTTCTTTTATTTTTGTTCCAGTCTTAGGCTAGATCTTCAAATGAAGTTATGGATTGCCATTAAGTGGGTTCCAAAAGTAGAATACGTTCACTAGTCCAATTTGAATAGCAAAAGAAATTAACAATTGCGGTATGTTTAATAAGCTTTTCTTCACACAAAACATCCCCATAGAGGAGAGGATGCAATAATTCAATACCTTGTGATACATTGTCATTCTATGCTTGATTTCACAATGTAATTTTGAAGTGAGGGGAGACGGACAAAATGCAATAGAGAATAAATGTGTAGGAGAGTGAGGAAGCTGACTGTGGCTATCACTGACGAAACCAGATGGGGCAGAAGCCACTCTGAGTTCCTGTACTGCTCCCAAAGCATGGCTGATTCCAAGACCATCTCAATGCACACAGACCATTTCTTGCTCAGTCTCAAGTCTGTGATCCCATTTGCTTCAGCACCAGGAGGATTAACTCATTGACAGAAAATCAGAATTTTACGTGATTGCATTAGCAGATGGTACAAACAAACCTGGCAATTTTAATCAGAGAACATTTGAAAGTCTGCTTTGAGCAGACGTGGTTTTGAAAGAAATGTTTACGCTTTGGAAGAATGGCAGTGAGCAGGCAGAAAGCACACATTCTGATTATGTCAAGTTGGACCGTGAACTGTTCTACAGGTTCCCCTCATTACGCGCCCTTCCAGGCATTTCCAGACTGACCTGTGCCATTGTAGGGTCATCCTAGAGAAAAGGGGCTCCCTCACACAGTCCAAGTGTGCAGAGTGCATGCACTGCCCACGGGCCGCGAGCACTCTGCCCTCCTGTGGTGTATTCCTACAAAGGCACAGACTGCATACAGAAAGAACGGTGTCTCACTGGTGGATGAAAGAAATGTGCAATTTAGCCTTCCAGTAGAGAATTCTGGAAATGAGCAGGAGGTGGGCCTGCAAGAATGCTTTTTATTCCCAACTTTTTAAGTAGCTCTAGGCTAAACTTTTCATTTGAGTTCTACTTGCCCAGAAAATCAATGCTGGCACCACCACTTGGTGGTACTGCTGTTTCTGTAGCGGCTTGTGTTAATTCAATGACTCCTCAGCCATACTTCACATTCCAGTATTTGAAATACTCCTCAGATTTGGTTTATTAGCCTAATTATTCATAAATAACTCGGCTGGGATGGGGACTGATAGGCTATGATAGAAATGACAGATATCCCCAAATTAATTTCTAAATACAAGTTAGGCTGTTTTCTCTTATTGCAAGAAAAACAAACAAGAAGTATACCCCAAACCCTGGCTTGAAGTCTGTGGGTTCTTTTATTCTCTCCAGTGTTTGGCCACTGAGTGGAGCCCATAGTTGAGCAGTGCAGAGCAGGTGCTTGTGGCTGGCACTGAAGCAAATGGCTGGGTGGCCCAATAGCGTTTGAAAGCAAACTATAAAAACAATAAAACACAAGTCTCCCCAATAGTGATTAGAGTACAAGTAAATCTGCTTGTTCTTCCTTCGTTTCGAGTAAGATTCTTAATTAGGTGGGAAATTGGAGGGGGCATTTATAGCACAAATCCCAATTGGTCTTAATAATAAAAACCCAGAGCCAGATATTGGGGTAAATGCTAAAAGATCAGAGAAGTAAAGGAACTAGCCACAGCCAACTTCTCAGCCTGAAAGGGGAGAGCTCCTGTCTCCTCCTGCCTTATTCCTCTCTCTGCCCAGCCATATCACTTCCTGTTTACACCTCCCTAGTGCTGGGATCAAAGGCATCTGCCTCCACTGCCTGGCTCTGTTTCTCTTTTAGACTGGATCAATCTCATGTAGCATAGGGTGGCCTTGAACTCTTGATCTTCTTGCTTCCTCCTCCTAAGTGCTGGGATTAAAGGAGTGTGCCACCACTTCCTGGCCTCTATGGTTAACTAGTGGCTAGCTCCGCTTTCTGATCTCCAGGCAAGCTTTATTTGTTAGAGCACAAACAAAATATCACTACAAATATTTTCCCGAGATGTATGTTTTCTGAAAACCACTGTTCTTTCTTCTTACATCTTTGCTGTATTCTTTAGATTTCTTCCCTCCCCCCTCCCCTTGCAAACATTTTTTCCTAGTTGATTATTACTTTATTCAGACTGATGTTTCTGTTTTTAATCAAAATTAATAAAAGCTTGACTGGCCAAAACCTTTTTATAGAACATAGTCTATCTATAATCAGATCAACATAGAGGCTACTGAAGTAGTTGTATTCATGGCCTGCAACGGCTTAGTGTTTGTTAGAGGATCTACTGGGCATGTATTGAGGGCATGTACTGGGCATGCACTGAGTTGATTATGTGAATCAACTATAGGGTAAATTATGAGGTTTCAACCTCATATAGAAATTCCCCTACATGAAATAGGTTAAATTAATAGAAGAAAGGCTTCTGTTTGTATTTTACACACAATGATCATCAGATAAAAACTAGAACAATGGATATAAATGCATTAATATCTCCTGAGAAAGTTTTAAGAACACATTTTTAGGTTTACTCCATACCCACTGAATCATAATTTTTATTGGCAGGGTGGGAAATTTTTATTTTGTTTAAAAGCTGAACATTTTATTTGAAGTCAGAGAGAATCAATAATACTTCTAGCCCACCAAATGTGAGGACTATCAATGTAGAATATTCATAAGGTACTAATAAACAGGTAACGAGTGGTCTAGAACATGTTATAATCATTCCAATAAATGGAGGTTGGATTATGTAATCATAGTAGTTTTAGCATTAAAACTCAACATACTGGTCTCTTAAAAATTACGCTACTGCCTTGCCGACTTGTAAACCTAAAATTTAAACTGTTTTATAAATCCAGTAAGATTTGAAATGGGCTTTAGAAGACACAATGTCAAGCAAAATCCTTGTCTTCATACTTGGGGAGTGACTTGTAGGGCCATCCATCATGAGTTTGAAATCTCTCTGATGCATTGTTGACCATCATCCTGATTTGTGAAGAACTCACACACTGTGTTCTATTTTATTCTTTCTTCATGCCATTGTCTCAGACAAAGAACCCATGGACTTAACGGGAAAATGAAAAATAAAAACAATTTCTTTTTTTAGATTTTTCTTTCCTAAACTTTTCCAAATACCTATACAGTTATTTTAAACTTTTCCTGTAAAACTTTTGTAGCTATATATGGAAGATTTATATACTCTATCTTCATTATAGGCGCAAATTCTTGCCTCTAATGGTATGGAAGACATCATCTGTCTTCAAACAAAATGTACTCAAGACTAGAATTGCTTCCATGTATCTCCCTTTCTGTAGGGTCTGATGCAGCTTGTTACTAGGTAGAACTACAACACTCAACTCCATGCTCGAGAATCTGTGAAGTAGTGGCAAATGACGCCTCCAGGGTGGGCGTTTTATAACTCTCACACTGAATGGGGAACAATCTAAAAAGCATTCCTCAACAGTGCTTAAGGATAGCTTACTAATATCAAAGGAATCCTTGTCAGCTCAAGTAGGAACCAAGCAAATGCTTCATAGAAAGTGCCCGTCCCTTCCGGTTTGGAGAATCTGAGATGCTCTCTCCTGTGACTTTAATCATGAGCAGACTTCTAACTGGGGAGCTTGGAAGTGAAGTGGGACTAGGTAGAAGGCTG
>CABHPH010142091.1:19107-37124 GCA_902168325.1 Peromyscus nudipes | reverse complement strand
GTGGGGGGGGGGGGGGGGGGGGCGGGCGGTGTTTGTGAAAGACACAGCCCTGGCCTTAGAGGTGGGACTGGGTAGAAGGCAGGGGGTGGTGCTTGTGGAAGACACAGCCCTGGCCTTGGAAGTGGGACTGGGTGGAAGGCAGGGGGCGGTGCTTGTGGAAGACACAGCCCTGGCCAGAGCAACAAATCAAGGCAAGATGGGGTGCCGGGGGCGAGGGTAATAGGGGATCTTGATCATAAGATAAATGCAGCTGACCCAGAGCAAGACTTTCACAAGCATTTCCTGTGGGCAGAGATGTCTAAGACAAGGCTTAAAAGCAAGGTGGGAGTGGTCAAGGCAAATGAGGACCGCAAGTGGTAGGAAGTGAAAATGACTAAGAAATAGGGAGGGGTTAAGAATGAAGAGTGGGGATTAGAGAGACTGCTCAACAGTTAAGGGCACTGGCTGTTCTTCCAGTGGACCTGGGTTTGATTTCCAACACCCACGTGGCACTTCATAGCTGTCTGTGACTCCAGTCCCAGGGTATACAACACCTCCTTCCAGCCTCCATAAGGCACCAGGCACACATGTGGTACACAGGCACACATACAGGCAAAACACCAATGCACAAAATAATAATAAAAAATGAATATAAGATGAAACGGGGAATTAACAGATGCTAACCAAAGGAATTTGCAAGGCTGCTATAAATAAATAATGTCTCCAATTAAAGCAGTTATGCCAATTGTTTCAGAATATTCCAGAATGAGAAGGCAGCATAGAGACAGGATGACTGAATTGATATAGAACAGCCCCTGTGGCCCAGGCTTAGTGGTTCAAAAAAATGAATGGGATGGAGTTTGTGAGCCAGCCACTCAGGGGAGGCCATGAAACAAGAACATAGAATCTGAGAACATAGTAGATGAAGGAAACGTAAGGTCAGGAACTGAGTAATCACTGCCTGAATGTTGCAGTAGCACAGGAAGGCCCTAGTGGTTTGGTACTCCCCCTGTTACCATCTGATTATGCATCATTAAAAGAGGAACTACAAGAAGCCTTGCTTTGGGGGAATTTCCATTTCAGGATTGACCAATGATAAAGAACCAGGAGGAAGAAGGGAAAACCACAACTCTAAACAAAAGCAATCAAATCTTCTTCTAGGCATTTAAACAGAATGAGCCGAGGGTTCCAGAACACACTGGCAGCAGGTGCTTCCAACTGAGCAATTACAGACCACAATATTCTGTTTTTGTGGAACTTAGCTCCTTCAAAAACAGACATATTGCTTTAAGATGCAAATTTCCCTTGGAAATTAAAAGGATATGGCTTGCTGAGCTTGAAACTAGCCCTAAGTAAGAGGCAAGAATTGGGTTACTGATTTAAGAAAAAAAAAAATCCCATTGTTTTATGGATTTTCCCAAGGCTCATTGGCAAACTCAGTACTATTTATACAGATTTGTGACTGTTGGTGATGGAATTGTTTCTAATTTATGTTCTGTGAAAAATGACATCTGCTTATAATTGGGAAGTTCATTTAAAAATCAGGCAAGTAAAACAAATTATTCACTAAAATGAAGACAGAGGAATTGAGATGTGGGGATGCAGGTGTCCTAACGTTGGGAGAAGGGGGCTAATTTTTACCTTGAGACATTTCAGATTTGATTTCCAATCTAGACAAAGCAGTGCAAAAGAAGCCAATCCCACTCCATTTCACAGGCTTTTCTTGACAGTCGTTAGCTACGATGTGGACTGATTTAAGGAAGGGCTGTGTTTTGTTGTAGCATATCTTCAGTGAGGGAAGTCAGGAAATAACGAAAGACTGCAGAGTGTAACTGTGAGTTTCTCTGTGTAAATTAATCTATGCAGGAATGAGAAGAAAACATTCCAGTGGTTGGGAAATAGTAAGAAAATATTTGGATAACCTGAAAACTGGTTATTTGAACTCTGGATATTGCCTCACACCTCCTGAAGCATCAAAGAAATATACAAGTAGTTCCTTCATACTGAACATTCCATTTCAGCATTACTTATGGAGGATAATCCTACACTTTCATTCACAAAAATATATTCCAATCATGCTTCTCCCCTCCTCCAACTTCTTCCAGTTCATCCCCACTCCTCACCCATACATTTTTAAAGGAACAATCAGATATTTCATATGCTTATCTTCTGATCTTCAATCACCTGCTTAATGGGTCCAAGATGGGGGAGGGGACAAGTAGCCAAAGGAAATCAAGTCCTAAGCATGGGTAATCATGTCCACACTCTCAGACACTAGAGATTCATTTAGATTTATATTGTCATGGCTGGGGAGATGGCTTGGAAGTTAAGAGCACTTGCTCTTGCAGAGGACCTGGGTTTAGTTCCCACCACTCACATAGTGGCTCATAACCATCTGTAACTCCAGTTCTGGGGGATCTGATGCCCTCTTCTGACCTTTGCAGGCATCAGCTGCACACAAGGGGCACAGACATACGTTCAGCCAAACACCCATACACATATCTATCAATCTAAGATGGATGATTGGATAAATGGATGGATGGACACACATGTAGTGGGAATTCGCTCCACCCATGACCTTGGGCTATCTGGCCTGGTAGAGAGGTGATGCTTCTTATCTGCCTATGTGATGATTAAAAGGGAGGAGAAAGGGGGTCTCAGTCTCTTGGGTGGTGAAGACAGGATCAGGCGTTGTAAAGCAGTGTGTGATCCATCCCTAGCTTTCCAAGGACTCTGAAACTGGATTTACCTTATCCTGTATCAATGAGTCTGTTTTCCACATAGAACCCCTTAATAAATTGATAGATAGATAGATAGATAGATAGATAGATAGATAGATATAGATATAGACTATTGAGGCTCTTGTTACATAGACAGACAGACAGATATAAATTTAAACCTAGGTTCTAACCATGACTACAATTTATGCCGTCTTTGGAATTCTACAATTTATATTGTCTTTGATTATACTGTTTGCTTTGTTGGTTGGTTGGTTTTTTTGTTTTTTTGTTTTGCTTTCTTTTTTCTTTATATCTTTGACCTCGAAAGTGTTGTTCAAAGACCAAGATCAGCTGCATTACATAGGAGTTTGCTACAAATGAAGACACTGTTGGGACCATATCCTAAGCCTGATATAGTTTGAGAATCCCTGGTCTACAGCTCTCTGCAAAAGCAATCTCTCTCTCTCTCTCTCTCTCTCTCTCTCTCTCTCTCTCAACAGTTATCTTAGTTAGGGTTTTTATTGCTGTGAAGAGATACCATGACCACAGCAACTCTTATAAAGGAAACATTTAATTGGGGTGGCTTGCTTACAGTTTCAGAGGTTTAGTCCATTATCATCATGGCAGGGAGCATGGTGGCATGCAGGTGGATGTGGTGCTGGAGTAGTAGCTGAGAGTCCTACATCTTGCAGGCAACAGGAACTCAACTAAGACACTGGGTGGTATCCTGAGCATAGGAAACCTCAAAGCCCACCTCCACAGTGACATATTTCAACAAGACCATTCTCACTCCACCAAAGCCACACCTCCTAATAGTGCCATTCCCTATGAGATTTTGGGGGCCAGTTACATTCAAACTACCACAACAGATGAATAAGAAACAAACAATGAAGGAGGTTTGTGTGTGATATGATCTTAGATGTAGAAAATCCAATGGAATACTCAAAGCCTCTCAGAATTAATACACTACCACCCCCAAATTCATTGTTTCTATAGACTAGCAATGACCAATGTGAATAGGGAATTAGAAGACAATTTCATTTATTGTAGTATGAGAAAGAATAAAATGGGAATAAATTTAATGAAAAAAAGTACAAGACTAGTACACTGAAAATTTTTAATCACTGCTGAAAAGGGGGAAGAAATCCAGAAAAAGCCTATATAGCATGAAACTTAAAAAGTTCTTATTAATAAAATCAAACCTGAGCCAGGTATTGGGGTGAACACTGGAAGATCAGAGAGACAGAACAAGCCACAGCCACATCACCTCACTGGATCCTCAGCTGGTCTTGTTTCCTCAGACTGGAGGCCTCTGAGTCCTCATCTAGAATGGGTCTCAGCTGAACTGCTACTCAAAAGCCTGAATGCTTAACCAGGCCAAAATGCTTAACCAGTCAAATGCTTCTAGTTTCTGGTCCTCACGCCTTATATACCTTTCTGCTTTCTACCACTACTCCCTGGGATTAAAGGCGTGTGTCACCATGCTGTTTCCAATGTGGCCTTGAACTCACAGAGATCCAGAGGGATTTCTGTCTCTGGAATGCTAGGATTAAAGGCGTGTGCTACCACTGCCTATCCTCATGTTTAATATTGTGGCTGTCCTGTTCTCTGACCCCAGATAAGTTTATTAACATACACAATATTTTGGGGAACACAATACCACCACAAGCCTAAATAAATGGAAAGACATGCTATGAGTATGAACCAGAAAATTTAATATTTAATATTGTTAAGATGGCAATACTAAATCTGGAGAGATGACTTGGTGATTAAGAGCACTGGCTGCCCTTCCAGAGGACTGGGTTTAGTTCCCAGCACTCACATGGCAGCTCACAACCATCCGTAACTCCAGTTCCAGGGGATCCTATGCCCTCTTTTGGCTCTGTGGGCATTGCATGCATGTGCTACATAGACATACATACAGGCACACACCCATACACATATCAAAGATTTAAAAAGAAAAAGATAAGGACAGTAACAGTCCTCCAGATATCTAGAGATACGAAGCAATTCTTGACAGGATCTTCAGGACCTTTTCTAAAGAAAGGCTAATCCTAATATTCACATGGAATTGCAGGGCAATCTAAATACCTAAAATGACCAGGGGTGGTGGTGGCTTGAAACAGGAACAAAGTAAGAGAACTTACACTTCCAAATTTCAAAGTTTTTCTTTTAAATTAAAATAGTGTGGTACAACATAACACACATGCTGATAAGTGGAATAGGAACGAGACTCCAGAAGTAAGCCCCAACATCTGTGGTCAGTGAGAAAGGTACCAAACTCATTTAATCAGGAAAATGGTTTTATTCAATTCCTGAACTGCAGGGACTCTGGAAAACCACGTGAGAAGCTAAGAAGTTAATCCCTTGCCTCACACCACACAGAGAAATCTTCACCAAACAGAATAAAGACCTAAACAGAAAAGCTAAAGCTACAACATTCTTAAAAAGGAACACAGGAATACATCTTTGTGACCTTGGGTTTAGCAGACATAGTACTATAAAATAGAAGAAAGAGCATTTAAAATAAGCTGGACTTTATCAAAATTACAAGGTTTTTTTCATGGACAGATGCTATGGATAAAAGGATTGTATGAACATTTCTTCAAAGAAATGGTACACAATGGAAAATTAGCAAGTCAAAAGGCTACAAAGTCACTAGTTGCTAAGGAAATGTAAGAATTCCCAATCAGCTAGCACTTTTCACACACTCAGGAGGGTACAAAATGAAACAAAATGGAAAATGGCAAGTGTTGGAGTGGGCACTGAGAAACTGGACCCGTTGAGCATACAATGGTGTAGATGGAAGACGTTGAAGTGATTCCTCCATTGAGTTAAACAGAAGCAGCATTTAATATCATGATTCTACCCGTGTGTGTGTGTGTGTGTGTGTGTGTGTGTGTGTGTTGTGTGTATGTGTGTGTGTGTGTGTGTGTGTGTGTGTGTATCCAAAGTAACTGAAAACAGATGCTCACACAAAATCATGTACATGAATGTTTGCTGTGGCAGACAAATGGCAGAAGTAACCAAGATGCATGAATAGAACAGTGTAGTCTATCCATACAATAAAATATATCTCAGGCATAAAAAGAATGAAGTGCCGTGGTGAGAACAGACCTGGGAGTTCTTTTATGTAATACATACAAAATAGGCAAAACCACAGAGACAGAAAGCAAATCAGTAGTTGGTTGGGAGTAGGGGAGTGGGTCGCATTGAGTGCTTAATGAGACGGATGTGTCCTTGGGGGGCCATGGAAATTTTCTGTGGTACACAACATTGTAAACTTACTAAATGTCACTAAGGATAAATTATATAATCCTTTTATTTATTTTACTGTCATTAAGGATCTATATGACAAGCATTTTGCTAAGCACGGTTGTACACGAACACATTTAATCCTTAAAACAACTGAATAAGTGGGCTGCAATTACTGTCCCCTTTTTTACAAAAAGAGAATGAAATTCAGGTCCAATTTTTTTTAATGTCTGGGATGGCACCAGAAATAAGCAGACATGCTCAATTTTATCTTTATGTCTTATACTTATTTCTAATAGGAAGAAATATACATATCCACATACTTTGTGTGGTGTTAATTTTCAATGATTAGTTTTATGTATTTTTTGACAAAATAAAATTGTATTGTTCAATTAGAAAGATAGAATGAGAAACAGATTTTAAAGAGTCACATACTGACTGTATAGGTGATAGTTATGCAAGCAAATTATTCAAATAAACCTGCAGGAAATCCTACTTTACTTCCTTTTCTCATGCTAGAAAGCTTCAACGTTGACTTTTTCCTTTGGATAAAGTTTCTGTGGGACCACAGCATTGGTGCTTTTCACAAGATATTCTAATAATATTATTTATAGGAACCCGGGGCCAGACCACAAATCCGGTTTGTGAAGTCAGGCACAAGTGGAAAATATTTTCAATGGCTTGGAAAATCAGATTAGATGGTGACTCATGGAAGATGGTTTGGGTCTTGAAGCTGGTGGATGTGAATACTACTGTATCCAAACATGGGAGGTGATGTTTCTATACACCACTTCCAGTTTGCTTTTCAGAACTGTAAAGACCATTGTTAATGAAGGGCTTTATAACCATTATTCTCTCATCAGTAAAAGACAGAGAGCGTGGGCATGCATGACTAAAACTTCTAAGTTCCTTGTAAATTTTAGCATGCATACAAGTTTTCACAGGGGACTTGTAAAACACAGGCTCTGGCTTTAGGTTTGATGGGGAAGCTGAGAGGAATAGTTGCCTAGCATGGTTGTAAGTCTCCCTGGAAGATGCAGATTAATAACCTCCATCTCTAAAGAGACTATGACCCACCTCTAAAGTCAAAAAGTCACCAGAAGCATTTTCTTCAGCCTCATTTCTCATCTGCTCTCCTGTAGACTGTTCACAGTGTCATCTCAACTGCAGAGAAGGTTCTCTTGTTTGAAGGGCAGCTCACTGCCCACTGGCTGTCCACTTAGTAGGAGGTGGTATGAAATGTGAACAGGTGGGAAGAGGCGGATCGATTGCTAAAGGAGAACGGTGCATTTTGTGGGAAGTTCTTAGAGTGTCCATGCCTTTTCTAAACAAAACAAAACAACAATAACAACAAAACAAGCCTCTAGCCAAAACCTTTTATGTCTTTGTGGAATGGTGAGCCAGAGGATACCAGATCTTTCAAGGTTGTTTTTTGTTTGTTTGCTTGTTTGTTTAAGATTTTATTTTTATTTTATGCATATAGGTGTTTTGCCTTTATGTATGTAAATTCATCAAATGAGTGTTATATCTATGGAGGTAAGAAGATGACATTTGATCCTCTGGAACTAGAATTATCAACAATTATAAGTTGCCTAGTAGATGCTGGCACCTGGACCCTGGTCCATGTTAAATGCTCTTAACCACTGAGCCACCTCTGCAGCACCTGAGAGATTTCAGGTTTTAGAAGAACCTGCACTCTGTTTCTTTTTTATTATTATTTTTAAAAACTCTAACATTTTAAGATTGACAGTGAGTCACTTTTTTATTTTTATTTTTTTAAACCCAATGTTCACAAATAACTACACAGATTCTCTGGGAATGAGATCCAGATGTCAATAATTTCTAAGTACTTCTCAGGACTCAGTGAGTAGCCAGAACTGAGAAGCACTGGCCTCAGTGCACCCCACAGTACCAACTTCAAAGGAATTCACTGAAGGGAGGGGTGAAACTATGGGAGCCCAGGTTGATGCCAGAAGGCAGTTCTTCTATGAACATGGCAACTGATTCTGACCTCTAAAGTTGCAATTAAGCTTTGAGTTATCAAGTTGACTTACGATGCCATCCAAGGATGATTTAAAGTAATCCATGTTTGCTATTCCTTTATCGGTTATATATGTGAAAGGAAAATAATTTTCATAACAAGTAAAGACGGTATAGGTAAAACAATGACTCACATTCCAAGGTTCTATTTAAACACTCTCAACTATTTCAACACACTCTGAAACTTAACTGAGAACTGCAAAAATTTCTTGATTTGAACGTATTCCAGCAAAAAACAATGGAGTTATTTCTGCAGTTTACTTAGAAAAGGCTGGCAAGACTGACAATCTGTACCATCCAGCTCCCTGCTGGTCAGTCTCACTGTGGGAAGCACAGACACCTGCCTTCCCTGTGAACCTGATTACTTCCATGAGTTTCAGTAATGACTCCCACTTGATGCCTTATTTCTGATCAATTCTCTTTGAAAGTGACATCCCCATTCCTCTCCTCATGGCTGCACACAAACGTGAGTCCAGAATGCACTGTGCTGCTTCCTATTTGGGACATATAAAAAATTGAATCCTTTCTCAAAGGAATAAGATTGAAAACCCACGGATGAAAACTGTCTTACTTAGGTTTTTATTACTGTGAAGAGATATCATGACCATGGCAACTCCTAGAAAGGAAAGCATTTAATTGGGGCTGGCTTACAGTTCAGAGGTTTAGTCCATTATCATCACGGCGGGAAACAAGGCAGCATGTAGGCAGACATGGTGCTGGAGAAGGAACTGAGGGTTCTTACATCTTGATCCCACAGGCAACAGGCAGTGGTCTGAGACACCGGGTATATCTTAAGCATAGCAGATCTCAAAGCCTGCCCCCACAGTGACACACTTCAACAAGGCCACACCTACTCCAACAAAGCCACACCGCCTAGCAGTGCCATTCCCTATAGTCTTATGGGGGCCAATTACATTCAAACTACCATAAAAACTATCTGAAAGTTTGCCTGATGGATGGAAAAGTAAACAACATTTGGGGACTACTACTTACAGGTAAGTGCTTGCACAAATACTTTCTCCAGGAATTCCTAAGTTTCCTCTTTACAGGTGCCTATGAAAATGTGGTTTCAGAGAAGGAAAGTGTATCCAATGCTCTGAGTGATACAGCAGGAACTTCAAGCTGTTTTTGTTGTATTTTGGTTTTGGTGTTTTGCGTAGATAGATATAACCCATCTTAGCATGCTAGTCATCTTCCATGTATTTCATTGCCCCAGAACATAGTCCACTCAGGAGTATGGGGGAGAAAGAATTAGGAAAAGAACTATGGAAATTCCGCTTCAGTGGTCCTCTTTTCTATACTCCACGTATCTTTAAAAACTGAATGTCACCCAGGTGGCTGAGGAACATCTCTAAGTGGCAAAAGCTACAGTGTCCCCACTGTAGCATATCTAACACCATGCACAGACCTGCTCTATGGTTAGCTCACTGGCGTGGCCTCTCTGTCCCTGTGTTTAGAAGAGCCCATTCCTGGCTACAGGCACTGGCATCATCGAACTGAAATTCTCAATAACTTGTACAGAAAAGTTTTCATAGTTTCATTTTGCTCTGGGTACCATACATTGGGGATTTATGTATGCTCCTCTCGGTAGGACCAGTGATTTGAGTAAGGCATTAGGGGGCATGTAAAAGCTAGTGAGGGTTGCAGTCCCTTCAACTAAGAGCCCCAGGACGGTAGAGTCTACTGGAACTCAGTCCTCCAGCCATGTCATCACCATTGCCATGTAAAACCAGAGTGGCTGTGATGGCATGAAGGAGGCCCCAATAAGATAAGAACTCATAGGCGACAGAGACGATCATGAGGCCCTCACCTGAGATCCTAGCCACTCTGTTCTATGACCTCCCCCAGCTGCATGTAATTCTTCCCCAGCTGGGTATTGGGCTGGGCATGTAAGAGTAAATAGGAAATAGAAGGTTGACTGGGCTTGGGAGTCCAAGGAAGAAGCTTTCAGGAGTCATCACCCATCCTAGGGTGTACTTTTCAGTGACAAAATGGCCTGAGAGTCACCCAATGCCCCTGTAGATAACCCTCACCTATGAGTCTGTAGGCAATTCTAATAAGCTCATTGGTCACCAAGATGGACTTGGATGGAATGACATTATGGTTCTCCAGGAAACGTAACACAGTAGTGTCAGGGGTCTATGGCTGTCTGGAATAGAAGAACGTGGACTTTCAAACAGTACATATCCTGGGGAGAACTTTAAGAGCTGGATATACTGAAAGGTGCTACACAGGCTGCGAAGGTGGGCAGGAGACAGCAACAGTCTTACCAAGCTGTGAGCCCTGTGAACTGCAATATCAGGGACTAT
Organism: Peromyscus nudipes; assembly: GCA_902168325.1. NCBI lineage: Eukaryota > Metazoa > Chordata > Mammalia > Rodentia > Cricetidae > Peromyscus > Peromyscus nudipes. The sequence goes on along the minus strand of CABHPH010142091.1, from coordinate 26,821 downwards.
GGAGGTCCAGTCCCTCGATAGTCCCCTCCCAGGGTCTGGGAAGAGTCTACAACCAGCTGATAATTAATCTTTGATGAAAAGAAATGAATCTATGTGTACAAAACTCCTTAGTCCACACACTTTTGTTATTCTGTGACAGTTCTCTCTCTACACAGCTTCAGTTCTGTTCTCGTGCCTAGCTCCTTTCTTGCCTGATCTCTCTATATTTATCTACTGCTCCTGCTAAGTTCTATCTTAATTATTTTGTCTTAATTTTGCCTCATGTAGGTCCTTTTCATCTCGTTCTTGCCCAGCTAGTACTTCCCCATCTGACTGTTCCTCATCTTCCATCTCGTCCACACGTACTCTGTGGTCAAAATCCTCCTTATCCCTCTCCATTCTCCAGTCTCTAAGTTCTCCATGTTCCCCCTAAGTCTCCCAGGAATCCAGTTATAAACCCAAGCAATAGCATGCCCCTGGTTGAACAAGGTCACCAGGCTTGAATTCTACAGGGTCATAAAGGCAGGTAAGAATTTTCCTCAGGCAGTGACCACCAGGCTTTCTTTTACAATCCAAAATGGGAGTGGTAAAAGAGGAGGTCAACTGAGTGCTAATGACCGGTTAGTATATCAAAAAGGGGATCTATGTGCTCAGTCTACATTCTGAGAAATGGTTAGATAAGAAGTTAGGGGTCTGTTAGTAAGGTTGTATAGGAAAGGAGGGTCTCACCCTAAATTGCACAAGAAATAAAGCTATCTGCCTGACCTAGGAGACAGGTGTTGTTTCAAATGGCCTTGGATGCTTGATGGGCATTTTAGATAAATACACTGTTAGGAGTTCTTGGAAGCACACAAGAAAATCATTTTAGGTACCAGCTAATATATATATATATAAAAGCTAAAATATCACCAAGACTCCTTAAGCCATGGCTTGACCTTTGGAGAAGTCCTTGACTTTTCCAAGTAGTAGCTTTTGTGATAGTAGCTGAATTCCATTATGTTTTCCTGAGACTTGCAGCCCTGCAATAATGACCCGTGTGGTAAGATATGTCCATGGGTGTAATAGTTGTATGAATGTTGTTAAATTCAACCACGTCCTGACTGGATTTAAGGCCAACTCTTTAAGAGGAAGCACATGCCTGGTACTGCAAATTTGGCCAAGAGTCCAGGGTTTGGGGAGCTTACAAACACCAAGGGTAAATTTACTACTAGTACTTTATAAGGTGGTAGAGTATCAAACTGCCCTCTAAACTTGTTTCTTTCTACCTCTAGGTTAGTACAGTGCTGTGGATATCGCTCTATATAAATAAAACACTGATTGGCCAATAGCCAGACAGGAAGTATAGGCGGGACTAACAGAGAGGAGAATTGAGAAAACAGGAAGGGAAGGGAGAGACCTGCCAGCCGCCGCCATGACGAGCAAGATGTAAGGTACCAGTAGGCCACGAGCCACGTGGCAACTTATAGATTAATAAAAATGGGTTAGTTTAAGATAGAAGAACTAGATAACTAGAAGCCTGAGCCATTAGGCCAAACAGTTTAAATAATATAAGAGTCTGTGTGTTTATTTTATAAGTGGGCTCCGGGACTGGCGGGGTTGGCGGGAGCTGGAGAGAAAACTCTCCAGCTACAATACAGTTTGTGCAGTGGATGGCAATTCACTAGAAACTCAGCTGGTCAAAGTGCAAAACTTTCAGCTGCTCCAGGGGCTTCAGCTTGGCCTGGTCTTACTGTTGATACTCTCTACTCAAATTTCCTTCTGTCCATACTTATGTTTACCCATCTTCACCTGCCAGCCAACCAGCCATTCCTTCATCTGGACCCAGTCCTGACCTTTTCGCTCTGAAGTTGAACTCAACTCTACAGCTTCTCCCTCAACCCTGTGGCCTTGCAGTGGCTTGGCTCAGTCAACACAGTTTCTCCAGCTCAGCTGGATTCATGATCTTATCTGTACAGATTCTTGTAGCCCTGTCAGTTTCTTAGTTTTGGCTTCTTGGGCCTCTTTCAATCTCTTTTGAAACCCCTGCTTTAACCCTTCGTAGCCATTCCATAACTATAACTATATAACTATATAATTATGTAACTATATAACTATGTATATATTCACATACATACATACATGCATATATGAGGAGATATATATATACACACTATTGACATGTAGTGTGATGTGATCTGAGAATTAATGTTAGTAATTAAATTAGAATATTTATCTTAGTCGAAGGAAAGTGGGAATATCTTTGAAATTGCTGCAGCTTGCCAGTTTATTCTTATTTAATAAATTCTGACATTGTGGAAAGATACAAACATGTTCTTCTGTTTGTGACACAGCACACTCATGAACTTTTCTTCTTATACACACCAGAGTTTCAAATGTGAACCATAAACAACATCAGACACAGTTTTCTTTTAGAACCAAGGTCATGTGTTAACCAAGATTCAAGTCCAAACCATCCTCAGGCTGTAACGAAACAGAATCACTTCACATGTAAAGTCACCGAATCCAAGTATGTCTAACTTATGTGAGCATGCTTTTTGTTTTTGTGTTTAAAGGTAGCTATCCTAAGCAATTTGAATCATTCCTGGTGCTTAATGTATGAGGATATTGATAGAATCATTCTTACCAATAAAGTCTAAATTTGATAAACATAGAATAAATTAATGTATGACTTCAATGAAAAGCTGTAACATGCAACTAAAGCTGAACGTTTTAAAGACATTTTAAAAACTGAGCAGTTATTATGGGGCCAACTGCCTTTTGTAACATGTTTTAACAATCAGTTAAATATTGAAGTCCTACAATCTACTACAGCATTCAAACACAAGCAAGAAGGTAACACTCCCAAGAATGCTGTGGTCCTTAGAATATTTAAGCTTAAATCAATGCAATATCTCCCCCAAGCCCTCTATGAACTCTCAAATGAGTATTTGCTTGGGCTTCCTTGCTGTCAGCTACCAACTGGCAAGTGTTATACAATTTTCATGACTTCACTTAACCTGTAACTACTAACCACCCAAGATGCTCCAGGTATGGTGACAGGATTCTCTGTACTCAGTTTCCATGATAAGCTTTTGTCCTCTACAGACCACTACAGGCGACCGCAGGACTGGGAGCTAGGGTTTCTGGCAAAGCAGGGGAATGTGAACAAGTGAGGAAGTGATGAACACGAGAACAGTGCTCAAGCCAAGTCCAGAAATCGGCAAGGCGACAATGCAGTGCCCCGACGACAGCAAAACAGAACCCATCAAACCAGCAAAGAGCCATTCTTTAGAAATATAATGAAGCATGATATTAAAGAGCTGGGACCTTGAATTAGACAGAATTGAATTTCAACTCTGCCGTGGATAAGACACTACTTTGATGAAGTGACTTTCTATCCCCAAGCCTCTGATTTGTTTCAGTCAATTTATTAAAAAAAAAAAAAAAAAAAAAAAAGATCAACTTCCTAGGGGTTTTGTGATCATTTAAATTAAGCTTCTCATACTCAGAGGAATGTTGGGTAGACAATAATTATGATGACTGTGTGTGTGTGTGTGTGTGTGTGTGTGTGTGTGAGAGAGAGAGAGAGAGAGAGAGAGAGAGAGAAACAGCAATAACAATAGCAAAAACAACAACAAGCTGTCTTACTCCGACTCTAGAAGTCTGTGAGTAGTGGTATTACCTAATTCCCTAATGATCGTTTCTATGAAATCAGTGGATTATTCAAAGTGAATGGTTCTTTCTTTGCCCCCCCCCCCATGAATTGCTGATTCAAGCATATTTCAAGAGAAACCCCGTTTGCATTTTCCACTTACTTTAATGTATCTTACCTTAGCTCTGACTCCCAGGTCCTCGTGCTTACGGATTAGCTCCTTGTTGTCGGAAAGTGACGATCCCAGACTCTGTTCCTTCAGATCTCTGATCGTTTTCTGAAGCCAACAAGTAACCTGGGAGAGAGGTGAGAAGAAAGGGCCAGTGTTCAGATGGTTGGGATGAAGGACTAGAACTCAGAAATAATTCTGTGACATTTCAAAACAAAGCACTTCAATTTCTTTCTACATAAACTAATTTATATATGAAGTTAATATCATCTAGATTTTAATGTTCTCTTTATTTCAGCCTACAGATGATTAAGAGAAAAAAGACAAAACAATCCCAGGAAAGCATAGGGATCATGTAGCAGCTACGTGGATTATAAAGCATGAGGAAGATGATCAGAATGCTTCCCCAAGGCAGCAGCAGGACATTCCCATGCAGTTCATAAATCTTGCTTTCTTTTCAAATATAACTTCCTTTCTATATATAAACATGAATCTGAATATAGTTATAGACCCAGTTAAAGATTTTTGAACAGCATATGTGGAATTATATTTCCTACCACAAAAAAAGAAAATACAAAGTATCTTGTTTACTGTCACTGGTAGAAATCCGTATTGAGAAACTAAACGGAAAAGGGACCTTGAATTAGATAGGATTGAATTTCAACTCTGCCATGGATAAGACACTACTTTGATGAAGCGACTTTCTATCCCCAAGCCTCTGACTTTATAAGAATATGATTCAGCTTCATGTATTGCTGATTCATAACACATGCTGTGTAGTGTCAAAACAGTGAATATCATGGAACTTGAAAACAGCAATAAATATCTTTCTTACTTTAATTTTTCCATTAATTAAACTTTGGGTGAGTACTGATATTGAACCCAGGGTCTCACACAAACCAAACAGCATTCTACCACTAACTAAGTCCCTGAAATGTTGCATTTCCAGAAATGTCAATTTTTAAGAGACACCATAACTTGAAGTTGTAGTCGGAAGTTTTCCTGTGTCCCACCTGGTCCCACAGCCACGTGGACAAGTAAACATATAGAGGCTTATATTACTTACATACTGTATGGCCTAATGACTCAGGCTTCTCTATAGCTAGCTCCTATAACTTAACCTGTTTCTATTAATCTATAAGTTGCCACATGACTGTGGCTTACAGGTACTGTCCCATCTTGCTTCTCCTGGCAGCAGCTGGTGTCTCTTCCACCTCTCTTTTTTTCTTCCTCTCTCTCCAGTTGGAATGTACAGCCTAACCTTAGTCTGCCTCACTATTGGCCAAACAGCTTTATTTATCAACCAATAAGAGTAATACATATTCATAACATACAGAAAGACATCCCACAGTATGACATGAGACTTCTGACTTAAGACTCCTGAACACAGGACCCTTATATCCATTAAATGGATTACAGCTAGATTTGTATGATCTGCTTCTGTATAGTATTATCCCCTGAATCATCCCATAATGATTAGTTTTTAAGAGGCTGCACTATAAACTAGATATTTTGCTAGTTGAGTTGAGAGCATCATCTTTGTTTTTCTCAATAAGTCCATAACAAGAGCAATATAACCATACAAATGTAGAGAAAAAGTAAAGGAGTTTGGAGAGATGAAGCAGTTTATCCAGGGACAGATGGTAAGCATCAGGGGAGAGGTCTGCCCCGATTCCAAAATCCATGCTCTTCTCTTGTGCCCCGCACCACACTCCTGCAACCCACAGCCTTTCAGCCTTGCTGTCTGGGGAAGTTGTTGCCAAACCTCAAGAATGAAAATTGGCAGCCTGTTCAAAATGATGGGCACAGCCAAGATTCATACTGTGTCTTCCTGCAGCCTGTTATCTTGTCTACAACAGCCATGGGCTTTCTTCCAACTCCCATAACAGGAAGAAAACCATGAAGCAGGAAGCTAAGGAAAAGGCTGTTAGGTCTGAAGTTCCAAGCTGAAAATGTCCCTCACACACCCAATGGCAGAGGTAGAGGCTCATCTAAAATAAGGTACCCTGGACCACCAGGGAGCTGGTGAGGCAAAGCTGATCTTGAAAGAAGAAGGTTTGAACCAACTCAGCATTTTCCCAGCATAAAATAGACAGTAAGTTAGAAGGTAACAGGGTTTCTGCAGTTTGCCAAAGTTTTAGCCTTTTTATCAATGCAAACAAACACATTGACCCTGTAGCTATTTTTATGTGAAATACACCTTCTTTGTAAAATCGGTAAACTATGTGATATGTATTTCACATGATCTGTCTATCTACAATAAGGAACTATAAATCTATATTGTAAATGTACAGTATTATTAATATGTAGGTATATACTTACAATTCCTTAAAGCCATTTTTTTCTGGTATCCAATTAGAACCAGATGGTAAGTACAGTGTACATATAAAGACACACAGAGAGCACTGAATTAAGAACAATAAAATTTATTTTACTTTTTTATAAAGTAATTTCTCATGACAGTACCAGTGAGTGCTTACAGACATGTGACTAGAGGGGTGATTGGAGGGTTTTCCTCAGAGAGATGATGAATATACCGAACTCTCAGAGGTTATTTAGTTAAGCACTGGAGTGAGTGTTTTCTATTCCTAGCTAAAGTTGGGGTGGGGGCAGACATCTCAAGAATGTTTTATCATGGGGCAGCTAATATGGAAGCTGCATGAATGAAACATGGGTGGAAACAGGTGTTCACTAATCTCCCTAAACAGGTGAGAATCCTGAAGCCTCAGATAATCCTATTTAATTTGTGAGTCAAAAACTTGTCACCTAACAAACGCCAGAGATGATGAAAGCTAGGAGGGAGAGGCTACTGGTTTTTTTTTGGTTTTTTTTTTTTTTTGCTGTTGTTTTGTTTTGTTTTTGACACAGCACCTTACCATATAACTCTAGTTGGCCTGGAACTTGATATGTAGACCAGGTGGGCTTCCAACTTGAAGATTTCTGCCTGCCTCTGCTCCCCAAGTCTTGGGATTAAAGTTGTGCACCGCTGCAACAGCTTGTTTTGATTTTTAAATGGTATTGACTGACGTCATCCTGTAGATTTGCCTGACATTATTTCAGCCCTCAAAAGCTTCTATTCCTCCTGAGCAATGCCTTGTACGCAGAAAATTGTGATGATATTCAGTAGCTTTCATCCATGTATGTGCCTTTTAAAGCACGTGACTCTAGAGCTACACTTTTTTTTTCCTAAAAAGATGCATTTCAGGAAGAAACACAAACAAGTTGGTATGAATGTTTGAAGTGAGTAGATCATTGTTAGCATATTACACCTCATCATGAGGCATTCAGACAGAAGAGCAGCCTCCTGGATTAGGTTTACCACTTGTGCTGTGGGATACATACAAAACAGGCTTAGAGTCCTTCTCTGGCTAAAACAAGACACTCTAAATAACCACAAGAGAATCCACCACAATACTCTGATACTTATTCAATCATTCATTATATCCCACAAGTCGTTACTACAGACAGCTGCACAGCTATTCCGAGGGTTCTTTTTATAAGCTTTTAAATTGCATCAGTTGCTGTCCAAAGAGCCTGAGTGATGAGTCCAGCCAATAGGCACCTCTGCAGAATAGTGCCACAAAAGAGGCATGAGGAAGGAAGAGAGAACAAAAAACACTCAGAGAACACACTGGAAATTGGTTCTGAGTATCAATCAGGAGGATACGGGGAGAAATGAAAACTTTTCCTTACCCTTCTCAGTCCCTACCATCTAGCTTGACTCAACTGATGTACCTATGATCGCTTGAATGGTTATCATGGCTTCTATGTCTTTAGAAGAGGCAGGATTAAATCAGAGACTATATAGGGCAGATCTTTTGGGTGGCTGAGATAGCCATCAGGAGATGAGGAGAGACAGAAGCAGGTCAACAAAGACAGATAGATAGATAGATAGATAGATAGATAGATAGATAGATAGATAGATAGATAGATAG
>CABHPH010142091.1:0-19097 GCA_902168325.1 Peromyscus nudipes | reverse complement strand
TAGATAGATAGATAGATAGATAGATAGATAGATAGATAGATAGATAGGAAGGAAGGAAGGAAGGATGGATTGGGATGTTGGTGAAAATTAAGAATTATCTAGGAAATTAAAGAAATCAGAAAAATTCTGCCAAGTAGACTTGCACTGCCAATAGAACAGCCACCACCAGCACACTAGCTGCACTATGATTAGTCTAACCTGAAAACTACTATCACTATGAATATAAATTGCATATCAGAAATTGTGGGCTTTCGGTATTTTAAAAAGTGCAAATATCTCTTTGGAATTTTGTGTACACTGTCATCAAAATTATATTTGGATACGTTGAGTTAAATAATAGATATTATTTTTCACTTGTTATGTGACTTCTTAAAGCCTTTTTTTTACTCCTCTAATGGCCACCAGGATATTTAAAATCATGTGTATCCATTGCATTATATTTCCTTTGGCTGGCTATGCTAGTCAAGGGAATTCGAAATATCTTTAGTTGTTAAATCTAAATTTGAAGACTGACTCAGATTTAACTAGGGGGAATTTAAATAGCAGAACCAGGAAGGGTGGAGTGAAGTATCAGTCAGCAAACATTTGGGGACTTCCAGATGGGGGTGAGGAAGAAGATCTGGGGAACCTTCTGCAGAAGTTGAGCTCATCAGCTAAGCATTAGAAGATGGCTTTTTAGGGACAGCAGAAGCAGCAGAGATGTTCATCAGCTTAAAAAAATTCCTTTCTTTGATTGGAGGAGGTGTGTTACAGCGGGGAACCGAAGGTGTGCAAGCATTGAAGGAAGGAGGAGTGAACCAGACTGAGAGGGAAGTTGAAGAATGCTTTAAGTGTCTGCAAGCCTTGGACAAGAGAGGGCTAGTATTAACCGAACATTCTCCCAAGCACTCCTACCGAAAGAAACAAGGGAAGAAAGTAAGAGAAGAGGGTGGTGAGCTTCCCAGAGGCATCAGGCACTTCTCTATGCACCTTGTAATGTTACCTCAGCTAATGTCCACCCTCTTCCTGCACTGAGACAACAAATGATGAAATAGACATGAGACTGTAAGGTATATATGCCCAAGTTCATGCAGCCAGCAAAGAAGAAAGTCAGTTGGGAGCAGTTAAGACCATGGTCAGACTCCATGCTTCCTGATCCAGCACTTCCCTTCCCTTCCCATCCCATCCTTCTCCTGAAACAAAGGAATCTGGAGAAGCCTGTGTTTATGAACATTCTTAAAACAGAACCTGTAAGGCAGGGCTGGGGTCATAGGGTCTGATTCTAACATGAAAGTACCATCAGGGGCTCAACAAAAACTGCAGTTAGAGATCATAGAAGCGTGAGGCAAGCTGTCAGAGACAGTGAGGACGAGACAGCCGTGGGCAGAGGTGACAGCGCACAGACCGAGAATTCTATTTTGCAAACGATTCACAGTCTAAAACATGGAGGACACAAGCAGCAGACAATGTTCTGTGGTGAAGGTCAAAGATGAAAAGGTCTGGAAGCAAAGCAGGGGAAGGGCTGTGAAATCCAGAAGCCCTGCACCACACTGCCATGAGCCACGTTTCTCCCCTCGGCAATTTGTCCTACAGAGATGAGGTTTATCTTTATTTAAAACTATTCTAGGAGAGGCGAGCAAGCAAAAAGAAATTCTAACCGTCTTAACAGAAATGCATGTAAAAAATAATAATGTCTTCAAATTATTTTGGTTTTCTCTTCCTTGTACAGTACAGTTCTTGGCACAGAACCAGTTACTGTTAAGACAAAAAAATTTTTTTAAAAATGATGAAGAATAATAAAAAGTGCATCACTTTTTATCTTCCTCATCCCAAGCATTTTTGACAGTTCCTATCCAACTGCCAGAAATGCCATGTTTGCAATTATAGTCAGTGTCACAGTTTTAATGTTTACTTTGATTTTTCTTTCTTTTGCTTATAGAAGAGAGAGCTATAATGGTCTTTATCTTGTATTAGGCAATCTGGTCAAATGTGCTCTGTGCTTAATGAGACGATAATGAGAATAGAGAAATCTACCTTCTCCATCATGTGTGATGTGTGTTAGAAGAGGTGATACAGCCAGAGAAACCCACCTTCTCCATCAGGTGTGATGTGTGTTAGAAGAGGTGATAGAGCCAGAGAAACACACCTTCCCCATCACGTGTGATGTATGTTAGAAGAGGTGATAGAGCCAGAGTGCTGATTCTGCACCGCAGGACTTGGGAGCTGAAGAATCATTGCCGCGACACTGAGTCACCTGGCCTCAACTGGCTTCTCCATTTGTAGAGGATCATAACTATGTGTGCAAACAGTCTCACCTCCACTTGTAACTGTGTTTTGGCCAACCACAAGAAGCCAGCCATTCAACCACCTTCAAATAAGACAGACATGAGTGATAGTCCAGACATCTCTGTAGAAGATACTCGCATTTTCTACAGGTCACTTCTTTTCCCTTGACTATAAATAAAACCTGCCCATGCAGCAGAACGAGATAGTCTCAACTGCTTTTTCCCAATTGTGCCTGATTGTGGAATCACCATGAAACCAATTATGAAATTCAAAACTAGATTTGTTGCAATGTTGTCTTCTAACATTGCTAAGATTATATTGAGTTTCTATTTTTTAGAAACATTTTTGGACTGACACAATTATTGTCTATTGGAGGTCTAGTTTCAGGTTTGAGAAGGACAAAAGTCACATTCTTTTGCAGAATTTGGAAGCCTTTCTTGAATTACTGAAGTCAGCAGGAAACTATCACTATATCCCCAGATCATCAAATCTTAGGGATCTGTTGATAGGTGGCAGACAGTTGGACTGTTTGTCACCAGGAAATCTGGTTGCTTTATAAGCAGCTTCACAGATAATCCTGTCTAAAATTAAAACTAAAATGCCATCTATTTGATTATTCTGTTTATATTAGCATATAATGTCTTTTCACATCTGTATCTCAAAAATGACACTAAGGGCCCCTTCCTTTTCTACATTGCCCTCAAATTGTGTGTGTGTGTGTGTGTGTGTGTGTGTGTGTTTTATTTTGTTTGTTTTTAGGTAGGTTCTTTAACTCCACCTACTTGATAGCAGAAAGCTGCTTAGTCTAATGAATAAAAAGTCTCTAGACCTGAATTGTATTTCTAATATTGCCTCTAGCTCATTGTGGGGAAATTCTGAGAAATGGAAAGAATTCTTTATTCCAGAAAGTGGGCAGAGTCCTATGCAATATTAATCACAGTGCAAAAGGTATCTAAAGGCACAGCATTCCAGATACAACTTAGTAACACTCTGCTGGATCGTTTACGTCAACTTGACACAAGCTATTGTCATCTGAGAGGAGGGACCCTCAATTTAAAAAAAAAAAGTCTCCATGTGATTGGGCTGCATGTCAGCTGTAGAGCATTTTCTTAATTAGTTGATGGGGGAGGGCCCAGTCCACTGTGGGTGTTGCCATCCCTGGGCTAGTGGTCTTGGGTTCTGTAAGAAAGCACACTAAGCAAGCCATGGGGAGCAAGCCAGTAAGCAAAATTCTCCAAGGCCTCTGCATCAGCTCCTGCCTTGAAGTTCCTGTCCTGTTTGAGTTCCTGTTCTGACTTCCTTCAATAATGAGCAGTGATGTGGAAGTGCAAGCCAAAATAATTTCTTTCCTCCCCAAGTTGTTTTAGTCATGGTGGTTCATCACAGCCCTGGTAACCCTAACTAAGACACGCTCTTCAGGACCTGTTAATCTGGGCCAACTGCACTCCTGTGTGGAGACAGTGAGACAGACAATAGAGGTGAGATCACAGTCTGACTCTTGCATCACCATCCCCGCTCCAAAGCTGTACAACTTGGTGGATTTCATATGAAGCTTTAGCTCAAACCCCCTTCTAGTTGTTAGAAGAACTTCTCCACTGAAAGTACACCCTCTCCCCTAAATGAAACTACCATGATATACTGTAAAAAGTGTTTTTTAAAATTTATGGGTTATTTCTGAAATTTTTTATTTAATATTTGCAGCAGGATTGAATATGGGCCATCTAGAATAGTGACAAAATGAATTTAGTAAACACGTGGTCAACCATAACGAGTATAAATGAGCTAAAGAAATGGCTAAACAACCCTGTTGACAGAGGTGTGGGTGAGCTAGTCCTGGTGTTGTGAGCATGGGAGAGCTGTCCCCATTATTCATCTGTCTCATGGCAGCATGGGTAGGAGAGAGATGCCCTCCCTCCGACCTCATACTCATGCCCCTCCCTACCTATGGCAGGTGGGAGAGCTGGCCTTGAGGTCTTAAGAGTGAGAAAGCTGTCCCTACCTCAGGAATGTGGTTCTTGTACTTCATCTGGTAGAGCTGGCCTTGGTGGTGTAGGTGTGGGAGAGCTCACTCTGAGGGTATGAAAGCAGGAGAACTGGCCCTGCCTCTTGCTCATCTCTGCAAGGGGTGAACTAGCCAGGGCAATGCTGGAGAGCTCACGCTCCTGGCCAAGATGGGAGAGCTGGCAGGTTGACCAACTCTACAACTACCCAGGTCTAGAACCAGGTTCATTCCCAGTAGCTGAAACAGTGTGTGAATGATTAGGAAGTGTGATCTTGTTGGAGGAGGTTTACCACTGGGGATAGGCTTTGAATTTTCAAAAGCCAGGGCCAGGACCAGCCCTAGGCCCCCTCTAGTTCCTGTGGGTCAGATGTAAGCTCTCAGCTACTGCTCCAACACTATTCCTGCATGGCCATAATCCCTGCCATGATGGTCATGGACTCACCCTCTGAAACTGTAAGCAAGGCCCCAATTCAAGGCTTTCTTTTCTAAGTTTCCCTTGGTCATGATGTCTCTTCACAGCAATAGAAGTTGATTTTGAACCACTTCTCAGGGTGGGTTGACTTTGCACTGGGCTGGATACCCAGTGCATCTGTTCTCATGCCCACTGGAAGAGGCTAACTCCTCCAGCAGTTTAGACAGTTAGCTGGGATCTGGCTAAAGTGCAGCTGTGTGTGCCAGTGCTTAATACAGCTCAAAAATGACACACAGCGACACAGTGGACACTTGAAGGTTTGCTGAATATTTATATATCAAATTGTGTTCTAAGCATTTATATATTTTTACATAAGTATGACTTTATTTTTGTAACAAGTGAATAGATGGCTACCTTTATTAGCCTCATTTTACACTAAGGAAAGTAAGACACAGAGGCTAATAACTGCTCAATAACCTTGGTAGTAAGTGTGTAAGCCTGGATAGGTAACCATGCCTGCTGCACCAGATTCCCTGTGCTGTGGCCCTTGCCCCGCAGGGCCACTGCAAGCAATGATGATTGGCATGCATTCTAATTAGCAAACATGTCTATTACTTTCAGAATTGCAAGAATCTCCTATAAACATTAAGAGACCCTGCATTTCCTGCTGGCATGCTCGAGAAAGAATTCTAGACATAGCTAAGGTGTCAAAATAAAATTCTATGATAAGTTTTAAACTACATATGGATCGTTATTTATGTCTGCTATTGGAACAAACTCCCAGATTCCAATATCATCAAGCTAATTATAACCCTCCCCTGCTCCCCAACCCATTTTTGCCTTATAGCAGACAGTGTTCAAAAGCTACATTTAAAGAAGGATTTTTTATTTTTCTTAACCCTTCTTATGCTATCTCATATTAATTTAAGCTGGTCATTCATTCAGACTCCAAAGTAAATGAGAAAGTGGCAGCATGTACCAGAAAATATGTACACCAGCAGAAGCATGTGTTTATATACACTAAAGTTTTACAGATACCTCAGAGGCACAAGACTACAGCCATGGGTCATCTCTGATGACATTTTAGATATAGTTGACAGGAATATAGTGTTTGATGATGGTGTACACTCTACTCAAATTATGAACCATAAAACCCTCCCGGTGAATCCTGTTGTTCTCCCCTCCCTGTAAAGGCATGTATACATATATGTACATATACACATAGGTGAAACCGTGCTAGTAAAGGCAGATGTCTGCCTCAGTCGTAATCCTCCTAGATGTCCTTGACATTGCCTTGCATAAAAAGGCCATGAATAACTTAGTTTTAATATATTTGTTTGCCTCACTTATGCCTGATTGGAACAATTGAGAAAAATTACATTCATAAATCTTCTTGCCAAGATAATTAATTATGCACAAAATACTCCAAGCTGCTTCTGATTTTCATTAATGAAGCATATTATCTGCAAACTAAGATGCTGCTCTGGCTGAAAAGAAAGGGCAGTTTGCTCGTCTGTCGGTCCGAAACACACGTGCATTGCTTTACGTAGGAAAACCAGTGATGAAGGAACAGCACTCTGTGAATACACTTTCCAGATGATCACATCCCAAATAAGACAGAGAAACATTCTGTTTTCATTTACTGTTCTCTGTAAATAATGCACAGTGTTAGTTGCTAACATGCTGTTCATTACATTTCCTTCCCCAAAAAGAATTAACTGATCTTTTCAAAAGCATCAGGCCACAAGCACTGAGAGTCACAGAAGTATCAATTGTCTCAAATAATCCTTGGGGGAGAAGATGCATCAGACATGCTGACATTCGCGTTGGTATTTATCCATAGTTTTTATTCTGATTCTTCATCTCATTTCCCTTCTTCTCAAGTGGTTAGAAGGACTGACAGAGCTGCTGTTTATTAACGTATCTGTTCATAGCCCTTTCACTCCACAAAACAAGCACAGGGTGGACAAGCCTTCTCCTCCTATGAAGTGTGTCCACCATGTTCCAGAATTATCCGGTGGACTGTACAGGAATATCACAATCCTACCACAAATCACTAGCAATCTCTCTTAATCTGGTGTCTGTGCAGCCAATTTTATCACTGTATCATCTACAAAACTGTGAACAGAACATCCAGAAAGTTGAAAATCTCATAAGAGAATTATACTATGTTAATGTCTAGTTAGACTGAAAATATTCACTTGTTTATATAACAATCAATGCAGCATGCTTAATTACTGTTTACAGCATCGAGAAAAGACACTACCCTCCTCGCCAATAAGACACTGTTTAAATTGTATTACAACCAATATCATAGATTCATCCAATTTCTTATTCTACTTTTGACCCAAGGATACGTCTATTATTTGGTCAAAGTCATAAAAGTCATTATTACTATATAGAATATATAAGTGAGATGCTTTAGTTTTGCTTATATTTTTCTATATTTAATAAAAAAATGTTCATGGCTGTGACTAGACCCATGCTAGAATAAAAGTCCAAAAGTGGCAGCTGTATGTCACAGTAATCATCTGAGATAACAGTGGGCCCCACACTTCCAACAAATGAGAATTATTATGTTATAAGCTAAGAAAATACCATCTTTAAAAAAACATGTAGTTGAATGCCCATGAATGAGTATGGCTAGTAAGATGATAAAAGTGGCTTATTTGACTGTACTTTTATGAATCCAAAATAAGTAACAAGTTTGGCCTTCAAGCCAAGACCAATCCTTACCTCAGCTGGATAGCGGAGGTAATATGTTGGGCCTAATCTCTCCCTCTCGGGTACAATGACAAAAAAGCACTGTTCTGATTTGGCCGTCATTATGTGCCTGGGACTGTCCCATGTACTTGACATTGAAGAGCTCACTTGGTCGTAAGACTTGAGGCAATTACTATTATTACACACCCTTTTAGAGATAACAGAACTTCAGAGAATTTAAATAACTGCTCAGTTCCTCAGTTGGTAAATGGTAGAGCCATAATTTAAGCCCATCCAGAAGTCTGGCCTTAGGATGTGTGTTCTTGCAAGCACAAAGAATGATTATTATTAATTGCTCTTGCTGCTGTACTGCAGTTAGCAAGAGAAAATGCACCATGGACTGTTTTCAGAGTACAAGTCTACATTTTGTATTTAAGATGAAGACTGTCTTACTCATCAGTGAGGTATATTTAAGCAGTGTTTATTCTTATACAATAATTATATTAGTTTGTTTTAGGACTGTTAGGAAGGGAGTACAAATGAAAGCTCCATCACCTCCATGAATGGTTATGGCTGGATATGTAATGACTATGCCTATAGGGCATCCAACAATGAGGACCATCGGGGCCCCCAGCATGTGTAGCATCACTAACACCAAACCTGGGGAAGGAATTCATGTTAGTTTAACCAAGTGGAGAAAGCAGTGTGTGTTGATCATCTCTGAAGAGGATGGGTATTATACTATATGTTCATGCATGCTATTGCATTTTGTTATTAGAACAACTCTCTGAGTTTGTATTATTCTCAGTTTAGAGCTAAGGTCCCACAATGAAATACTACTGTATACTTACTGGAAAGGCCAGAATTCAAAACTTGGAGAGAATCTACTGCAGGCAGAGATGTGGAACATAGCAATTTTGTTCATTGCTGGAGGGATGCACAGCTAACTTAGATGACAGTTAAACATATTCTAAGCACACTGTCCAACACATGCTCCTTGTTACTTATTCAAATGAGCTGAAATCTAGCTTGACACTAAAACCTACACATGGCTGTTTATTCACACTTGACAAAACCTGGAAGCAACTAAAATGCTCCTTAGCAACTGAACGGATGGGTAAACAGTTGTAATGGCAGACAATGGGATGTTAGTCAGCCCTAGACAGACATGAGCTATCAAGCCACGCAAAGATAGGGAAGAAACTTAATTGCTTATTACTGGGTTGAAAGGTAAGTTTGTGTGAAAACTACACAATGTATGGTTCCAACAAGACTAAGTAAAACAAATCAGTGTACATGGCTGGGGAGGGAGGGATAAATGAGCAGAGAACAAAGGACTTGAGGGGGCAGTCAAGTTATTCTGCATTGAATTATAATCACAGAGACCCACCATTATACATCTGTCCACATTCACGAGATACACAACACTGAGACTGGACCCTAGTGAGTATAGTACCCTGGATGATAATGATGTCTTAATGTAAGAACATCAGCAGAACTAAAGTCTTCTTCGGGCAGAGGATGCTGATAATATGGTTGCTGGGGTGGGGTGCATGTGAAATCTCTACTTTGTGCTCAATTTCCCTACCAACTGAAAACTTCCCTAAAAGATGAATAGTGTCTTTCCAAAAGCAACCTCCAAAAGCACCTCAATCTTTTAAACAAGAAAGGAAGGAGGGAAAAGGGAGGGAGGGAGGGAAAGGCTCCATTAAGTCAGAATTCATCAAGTCAGAAACCTTTCATAAAACCTGACTTTAGCTATCACCAAACATCTCAGTCAAGATATTTCAATTTTCCTTTAGTATGTAGATAAGCTAGAATATTGTTATCTAGAATTTTCTGAATTCTGATATCTTTTTATACTGCAGGAATTCGAGTGACTGATTAGTTTTGCAGTCGGGAAGGCAAAATTACCAGCTCAAATACAAAAGTTAAAACTTCTTATGGCTATGTTTTCATTATTGGAGCAATTGTTCTGTGCTTGGGAAAATCCTCTTAGATGAGTCTTTTTTCTGGAGAGAACAGGTCTCTGTGTTAAGCTGAGTGAGCAACAACCCCCTGTATGTGAGAACAAGAAGAGTTTTGAGTCTGTTCTTGGAAGCATCAGAGTCAGGGGTTTGACTCTGAACCTAAAAAAAAAGAGATCAGTGAGACATTCCCTTAAAGAGATAGTCGCTCTGGGAACATGAGACCAGAATCAGAACTAGGAGAGAACTGGATGCCAGACAGGGTAAACAGAGAATGGGAAGAGGAATGCCAGAAGGAAGAGCATAAACTATAATGGACCTGCTTGTGATAGGAAGACAAAGAACCTAGGAACACTCGCTTAATTGACAATTTTGAGTAGATTCTCATCTGGGTATGAATTCCCTCTTGGTATACCACTGTCATCACTGAAAGATGACTGTGCAGTATGACTGCACCTTAAGTAACACACATGTGAAGTGGGATGGGGATAAAGATAGAACCTGGAAAAGAGAAGCCCGCAGATACATCATCAGAAACAGGTGGGAGCCAGCAGAGCCCAGGCAGAAGATGCCAGAAGAGGATGATGCCTGGAGGAGGAGGCAACAGAACACAAGTAGAATATGTGACAGGAGGGATCTACACTGGCACCTTCTATCTATTGCCACCTCCTGCAAGAGGCCTGTCTGATTAATAGAGCAGCGCATGCCAACGTTCATGTCTCATTGGATTTTTAAATAGCACTTGTCACTGATCACTTATTTTATGACTTGCCCATCGTACAGTCTAGTAGTTCTCAAGTGACAATGATTTTGCATGCTGGGTTACATCTTACAAATTCTAGTGACATTTTAGATGCCCTAACTGAGGGTGTTCAGCTCAAAATAGGGTGGTAAACGTCAGAGATTCTACTTCCTAATATGTACCAAGCACCCTCCTCCAGAGCAAGAATTGCCTACCACCAAATACCAATAGTTCAAAGACTGAGAAATACAACAGAAGAAAATTCGCAAAGGAAAGAGATGCTGACTTGTGTGTATCTGCAACACTCGTAGTAGGGCACAGCACATAGTAGGTACTCAGTAAGTAAATCAAAAGGTTAGACACTGAATCTTCTTTTTCAGCTTACAAGAAGAGCCAGCATACAGTTCCAGCTATATGTCTGTCTTCCAGTTTGCATCAGAGAAATGGGAAACATCGAAAGATCCCCTAGGCATCCTGATCAGGAGAGCTGCCTCCATATGATTTCCTGTCACTTAGTTTACACATATGTGAGAATGGGATTGGAACAAACAGAAATGTTGCAGGAACTATCCCAACCATTTGATTTGGGCCTGTCCCACTTTTAGCTTAAATGATTACGATGTACCTACAATCTGAATAATGAGTTCTGCTGAGTCTGCAAACCCAGGGGGTCCCAAACTCCTATAACCAAGAACATCCAGACACCAGGCAATGCTCTACCTTTTCCCACTGGTATCTGACTACTCTTCCAGGAATGCTGTCTCTATTTTGCACTATGGGCTGTTTTAAATGAAATCAGTAGCAATGTAGCACAATTCCGCACATCTTTCCAGCACCTCAGAAAACCATAATTCGTATTTCAGAATTTAAAGGGAAAACAAGACCCTTAGCAATGATCTAAAAGGGAGAATGAAAATTCAATGATATAACAGTTATTTTCAAATAACTTATAATTTTCAAGCTTATAATGTTAATATTATAAGGAGGTGGGAATCTTCATTTTCATATGCATGCTTACTTGGGAAAGCCAGATTATAGATAAGAGAAAATGCTTTTAGGTTAACCATTAACAGATTCAACCATGGCAATGGTCGTGATGCTGTTCCAGAACATCACTAGTCCATATAACTGGTCAAGGCCAAAACTTCACCCAATGCCTGTTTGTGTTACCTGGTTTCCTTGTTGGTCCCATAGACACAACTGTAGAACCTGAGCCAGTTCCTGCTGCTGTTGCTGCAAGTACTTGACCAACTGCCTTCTCCTGTCTTGTAGAAGTTCAAGGAGGCTGTCGATCTTCAGACAGCTACTCTGAGCTCCCTGAATCAGCTCAGAATTCATATTAGATCCATCACACTTGAATTTTTCTATGAAGTCGGTGAGTTGTTGACTTTTGTTTAAAAGGACTAGGGATCTTTCTAAGAGTTCTGAAAGAAAATTAGAAGGAAAAAATGTAGTAATGAGCATTTGTGTAGTTGTATTTGCATTCTTCATATAATTTATATGTATAACATTAATGATAAGCTACATTGAAAAGAACTTAAATGTATAAACATTTTAAATGCTTTTCGATTTGTATGTTTTTTAAAACCCATGTGATCAAACACATATGTCTTTCAAATTGATCACCAGTTAACAACCTCTGTAGTGACTGTATTGTGTATTATAAAAAGGGGATTTAAATTCTAAGAACTGAAGAACCACTAGGAGCAAAGAGTATTGACAGGTAGGAGTTGAGAGCAGCGCTTTGAAGATCAACACTTGAATATCAGTTGGAGAAACAGTTAAGAGTATGTCCATCCTCCACAAGCCAGGAATAGAACCAGGAATCATCTGTGATACACCCCTCCCTTTATCTCACATTCAGTGACTTGTCTATTTTACACTCCCTTCCCACTTCCTGAATCCATCTACTACTCTCCATCCCATGATGCAAGTGTCGGTACCTGGACTTGTGTGACCCACTCTTGATAGCATCCTCTCTAACCCCACTCATCAATTCTTCACATTGACCCACTGAGATCTTTTTAAACACACGTTGTAGTATGTGGTATTTCCCCCACGTTGTGGTATGTGGTATTTTCCCCAAATTGAAACACTCTTTCCTGAAGAGAGGAGCAAGGCTTCTAAGACTCAGGAAACTAAAATACTTATGAGGTCCAGGAAGCTCACTAAACTTACAATATCCAAAAGCTCATAAGATCCATAACCTCCTCCCCACCCAGGATTATGTGAGCTATAAATAATTATATAAAATAAAGAGTCTTCTCAGTACATCTTCCTGCAAACTGTAAGTAACCCCAGTAGACTTATTGTTTGACCAAGCTGAATGGAGGAATATTTTTAGTCTATCATCAGTGCCCTATCTAAGATGAATAAGCATCTGTCTAGTCTCCTTAGGAGACATATACAGCACTTTGTCTCTCTCTCCCTCTTCTCCATATTCCTCTACCTATTTCTACCTCCCTCCACCTATTTCCCTCTTCCCTTCTCTATATCACCCTCCCATTTTTCCTCCCTTCCTCTCTCAACAATGGCTTCTTTGCCTTAAAATTAAGGGCTAGATTCCTTAAAGTAGATTATCACATCTGACATGACCTAATTTCTGTCTTCTTTTTCCAAAAGCCTCAATCTTACCTTTGTAAATTCTTCACACATCTATACTTTCTCCTGCATCTCTATTCTCCCCTACTTCCTCTGTCAAGGATGCCATTCACTTCAACTCCCTTTATCTCTAGAACCTCTATCTACTCACATTTCAGCTCTATCAGTTGTCAGTTCCTTAAAGAATAAACTAAACTAAATACTCCTATTAAGCATTTTTGTAGTGCAACATTACTTTCATTCATAACTCTTATCTTAGCTATAATATTACAACTGTGTGTATGGTTATTTGCCTAATAACAGCCCTTGCCACTAACCCCAGTGCAATATGATGACAGGACCCTGGGTTCTTCACCAGGAACTATTTCAGAAATGTTATGACATGTCACTAAATTCAAAAGAGAAGATTGGAAAGTAATCAGGAAACTGTTTTCTGGAGAAATACTAACAAGCCACGGTTAGATCAAAAGGAGAGAAGACAGTTGAGTCTATGTTAGTCTTCAGCTATCTAAGGCATTCTACTCTGGTGGAACATTCTGGAAGGCATGTCCTCAACCAGTCACCCTATTCTGACCTAAGCCATGAGACCCAGTGGTCCCACAGGTGATGCTAAAGAAGAAAAGGGACAATTGGGGCTGTTTCATCATAGCTTCCAGATATATTTTGTCATCATGACATTCACTTTTGTACCACCCAGCTGCTCAACAACTCAGAAATTTATTGGAACTGCCAACTCATATTTTATTCCCTTAAATTTAATGATGATGATAGATACAAAGCCCTTGACTAGCAATCAGAAATTTCATCCATTAATATGCACTTCAAATCATATCATCTTAACCACATCCCACTAATCGGCTGATTAGTATAACTCCCATTTTATAAAAACAAAGCTCTTGAAGTCACCATTGAGCATTATTCATTAGGATCCAGTTCTTCTGATCACTGCCCCCTACAATCCTCCAAGTATCACAGAGAGAAGCTTAAAAATATCCCAAGATTCATGCCATCAAAGACAAAGTATGCTCCCTGTGTTCAGCTAGCATTTTATCTATCTTGTCAACCCAAGAGGAGGCTTGGTAGACTCTCAAAGATTACACTGAAAAGTAAGCCATGAGTCCGTTGTCAGCTGGATGCCAGAGCAGTATAGCCTCAGGCCTCCTTTAAAAAGCAGTGTGCACCTGTGTCAGCTGGCTTACTGTGTCACTGATCCTGTTCAATTTGAAGAAGCCCGCAGAAGCAGAAGGAGGAATATAAACACTGTCTCCTCTTCCAGCTCCAAATATTTATGGGAAAGTCCCCACTTCCACAGGGTGAAACTCCATGAGTAAAGTTGCTGTGGGATAATCATATTGGCTGGGGGAGATTGACTTGAGATCATAAAACCCATCATGGTCACAGGACTCAATTCTCTTCCAGCCCCCTATCAGGAATTTTAAGTGATTCAGCTCAGCCCCAGGGGACCCGCTAGATAACTGCTGCTGTGTCAGAACAGCCAGCTGATGCTTTAGTGCTGAATCTCCTGTTACAGTTTAGATCTTATAGTGACAGGTGTGACGGACAAATCATGAGGAAAAAATACATCTCTACACATGGTTGGCTGCCATAAAAATTTACACTGGAAAGACTGTTATTAATCACTTTATTTTGGGAAACTTGTAGCAAGTGATTAATAATGAAGAGCTATTTTATAGAGATTTTGGAGAGCAATATAAAGTGTGTGTGTGTGTGTGTGTGTGTGTGTGTGTGTGTGTGTGTGTTTAAAAATACACTTTATTACTTTATCCATGTTCTACTTTTCTAGCATGACCAAACTTTTTGGGGGGTCAAAGTCAATTTAAAAGTGACAAAGGCTACATAGAGCGAGTCTTTGTCTATAAAAAAAACAAAATAAAACAAAACAAACAATATCAAAATTTGTGACAAATCTATGAAGCCATTTCACTCAGACCCAGTTCAGATTAAAAAAATACATTACAAAAAAAAAAAAGAAGGAAACTTCCCCCACCCATTTATTTTCATTATTTCCCCACACCAGCCAGGCTAGTCCCAAGATTCTTGTGGTGAAGACCTGGCATATAAACTATGCTCTAACAATTCAACCATTGCTACTAGATACTCTGAGAGAGTTGAGAATATTCTGCATAATGTTTTATTGGACTTTTATCTAGAAAAATTTCCCTTTTTTTTTTTTCACTGTAATGATGGAAGAGGAGTTTTCCTTCTACACAGATGACATTTCAAGGTTGGTTTGCATCTATCTACCCTTAGACGGAACACTACTGAATTCAGTCAGTGAGTGTAGCTTAAGGGTCCACGGTACTGAGCAGCTTGTGAGATGCTGGACGCTGGGGATGGAGGGGTAAACCGGATGCTGGGGATGGAGGGGTAAACCGGATGCTGGGGATGGAGGAGTAAACCGGATGCTGGGGATGGAGGGGTAAACCTGATGCTGGGGATAGAGGGTAAACCTGATGCTGGGGATGGAGGGGTACACCGGATGCTGGGGATGGAGGGGTAAACCGGATGCTGGGGATGGAGGGTACACCAGATGCTGCAGATGGAGGGGTAAACCGGACGTTGGGGATGAGGGGTAAACTGGATGCTGGGGATGGGGGGCTGAACAGGAGAGAGGCAGCCTCTGTCCTCAAGGATGATGATCTACAATACTTACAGCTAAACTTCCCGCGGGTCCTCTACCTTCCCCTAGTGCTACTTAAAGCTAATGCTTTCTTTGAGAAGGTGGCCAAATGCAAAGCTTTGCTCATCTTTTTTTTTTTTAAAACAAACTAAAGTATAACAGCAGAAAATCTCCAAATACTGCCATTCACAAGAATCTATAACCATTTCTTGCCTTTGGCGTGGCGGTCATGAAGCTGAAGAAGTGACTGTAAGGTCTCCACGCTCTCAAACTCATGAGGATTCTGCAGGAAAGCTTCAGCTTGGTCTATTTTTATAGCAAACTATGAAAAAAAACACAAGGAAAGACGTGAAAATGATAAAAAAAAAAAACCAATGGAATACTTTATTATATTTATGGATTGTTCTTACACATTAATGATCTAGCTGATACAATATGAAGGGACTCAATATAACACATCTCTGTGTTAGCATGTTGTAATCTAGGATAGTATGTATGTATTTACATGTACTAAATTTATAAAATGCCATAGTTTCTCCTCCATTTTTATTTCTTTTCTAACTAGAAACATATTATGTATGCTAAAATAAACCATCTTGTTCATGTTTAAATATCTAGTAAGTTTTTCAGCCAATATTATCTTTTACAGATTGTATTTTCCCTATAGCCGAAAACTCAGTAACTATCAATACTCTAAGGTAGGTTCTCAGAGAATAGCCAGAAAACTTGCTGACAAAAATCAACCAAAGATTGGCTAACCAATAATCTATAAACTCAAAAGTAAATTTAACTTAGAGAAAATCTAATTAAATGTTGTGTGGTTTTTTTCCTCTGTGTGTTTAAACTTAGACATAGAACATAGATGTCTGTGAATAACAGTCTAATATCATCAAAGAAAACACACTCAGACACACATGTAAAGGGAGAAGAAATGGGGTCTAAAAATAAATGTGCCAACTTTGTTAATTTTATAAGAGGGAATACGATCAGAGATGGGGGAGCGGAGGCAAGCCTTAGCTTTTGAAGCTTTAATTGGCAACCTTATTTGAATTGTGTCGATAGTATTTGTGCCTCATTTGTATAAATAAAAGTGGGATTGGCTGAAGCTGACATGAAAACTGGAACATTTCTCCATTTCAAAGGAGGGTGTACAACACGCCAATGGTAGCCAATATGATCAATTTCATTTTCTGAAATTTTTCCTTCAAGTAAATTGAGATGAAAAGATATTTGAAGTCAGGAAAAAAATCCCCAGGAGGATAATCTTGAACATAAATTTTAGGTGGGAGCAAAGCATAGTTAAATATTCTATTACAGTGTCCCCATGGTGGCAGACAGCTGGCGTGTTTTTGAAGGTTATAGTTTGTAAAGAGCATGGTAAAATGTTCACCTTAGGATTTGGTTTAGAATAAAACAATAAAGGCAAAGTATCCATGAGAAAGACAAAGAAGCCCCCCACTGCACTTGACTTCCGGTTTTGCTTGTTCTAAAGTATTGTCTTTGAATTTGGTGATTGCTAATACTTAATGAGATCCGTTGACTAAGAGGATGTCTCACATTTTGATTATGACAACAGCTGCAGAAAATGCAGTTCTAAGTGGTATGGAATGATGAGAGACAACTGGTGAGCCTGTCCCCTCTGAAAAGTACAGAAGGCCTCTGCAATCTTGCAGGACAAGCTGATGGACATTGGTCACTGTCACTCAGCTGCGTTGTTCCCAAATCACAGCAGTGACTGAGAAGACCCTCATGTGGCAGTTAAGCCTAGAAGCTAGATGCTATCCTATAATAACCACCAACCAACTCATCCTAACATCTCTGAGAACGCTAAAGAAGTCTGGCGTGGTTAGTTATGGGGAGTGCATACACACAAGTGTTCACATCTCTCCTTCATTTGGATTCTGAGAACTGATTTTTAAAGATATCATTCCAAGAGAATCATCAAAAGAGGAAAACCCCATAGGTTATTTGTTGTTCTCCAGTAGAACATTGCAGACAGTTTATAGCCATGGTATAGTTTATATCTCTATTTCAGATTCTTACTCAAAATTGTTTCAACTGTAAACAGAAGAGGTTCTAAAAATTCCTTGATTTATTAACTCTTATCTTGTGGTTTTTTTCCTGTCTAAAACTTATGCTTTTCTCCTTCTTTCTGAAGTTTGTTTAAATTTCCATTGCCAATTCCACTCTACAGAGTTAAAATTAATTTCATCATCTTTCTTTATCATTGATGAAAATTGCTTTGCCATAGAGAAGCAGTCTGCAGATTATGTAGGACCCTGATTCCACTTTGTGTGAGTGGTTCATGGAATGGGAAGCAGGCTAATATAGACCTATTTAGTCATTTCCCTAGATCCAATAAAAGCTCACTCAAGTGTATGGATAAGAGTGCCTTGGTGATCTGATTTGGCTTGGTATTTCCTCCTACTCCTTAGAATATCTGGAAGTAATTTCCACATCACAGAGAAAATTAGCTAGCATTTACACTAAAACACACCAAGAAACAAATATTGAGCCTAATGTCGGGAAAAGATCATTTGCTGTGCTCAGGAGCGCTGAGTTACAAAGCCAGTGACATTTATACCCCTCCTACTAAGACGGGATGAATCAGCGAGGGCTGTAATTTGGCTTCTGTGAATGCGTTTCAGCTGTCTTATTTCTTCTTCCAAGAAATGAGGTCTTATAAGGAACACCCCACACCCAAGACACGGTCTATTAATGAGCAGAGCTTTGGTGTCAAGCTGACATGTGAATCTTGAAAGCTACAGCATCGCTTTTGTTCCTCTTCTAAATGAGTTCATGGTGCATGAGATGGTCCACCTCAAGCTTTATGTTCTGTTACTAATCTTCTCGCCTTCATTATTCCAGATTTAACTCTTGAATTTCCCTCCTAAGAACATCAGGGTTTTTAAAGGTAGTGTTTTATCATAGTGAAGTAGCAATTGGTCACCAGCAAGAGCATGCTGCCACTATCCAGAGGAGTTAAAATGTAAAATTTCCAAGAAGTGCCTTACAAAAAATATACATCTTTTGAAATCTTTTGGTTTTACGTTTTGAAATAAAAAACCTCCATAAAGACCAAAAAAAGTAAAATAAATAAAAACTAAAGAAAAATTACAGAAGGAATTCAGTAGCTATTCATCTGTGTCAACACAGTCCAAGACTGAAGTTGTGTGAGGAGATTTCTGAGTGCTTGTGAGAAAACGCCAGGAAAACAAGGCACAAGTGTTGTGACCTCAGTTTCTTCAGAACAAAAACTTGTCCCCAGGATATGGTTTCCTGTTACTCCCAGGTGTAGCGGATAGGAGGGAGTTTACTTCAGCTGTTATTCATACAGCTCTATGGAAAAACATGTGCCGCTTGTCCTTGTGATTATATACTTTATTCAGGTGACTCTTGACCCTCATAGTATAAACTGTTTGATGCTCTGGGTAAAGGTGGTCATTGTAGGAGACCTTAGTCCACCTCCTGGTCCGCCCTATCATCCCAGGTTCACACTGCCACCGAGAACAGTAAACAATATGAAGTCTAGGGCCTTTTTCTTTCTTTACAGGTTTAAACTATAGAAATTCACCTATATCTCTTAGGAAAATACTCTACAAAATGCTGTGTTTACAAGTCAAACATTCTACGAGATACTTTGGAATAGATTTTTCAAGTAAGCAGGGGAAATTTTAACCCCTGACTTTTAGCCAATAAAATCCTCCACATCAGCATTCCCTAGTAAGTGTACAGTAAGAGTAATCAGATTCCATGACTATGTT
>CABHPH010142090.1:20509-57460 GCA_902168325.1 Peromyscus nudipes | reverse complement strand
TTTTTTTTTTTTTATAAGCCTTTTTTTTTTTTGCCTCCTCCTCTGTGATGTTCCTGAGCCATCAGTGTAGGAACTGTGATGTAGATGTGTCCATGTGGGCTGGGCTCCAAAGGCCACATGTTCTCTCCCATCTGAAGTTCCTAGTGCCAATCTTTAGATGTGAGGGTACAACATGAAGTAAATACAAAATCAGGAAAGTAGAAAGGGATTGTGGGAGAGGAGTTGAGAGAGAGATAGTAGGACACAGGAGATATTAAGTGGAAAACAGAAAAGCATGGAAGGGACTCCAGTGGGGGAAGTGGTATAGAATTCAAGATGAAAGAAAAAGAAAGAAAGAGAGACAAACAACACAAAGGTTATTTGATAAAACCTCAAGAAATCTTATTATTTTATAATGAAATCATACAGTACACATATAAATATATATACATACACATACATACGTATCTGGAAGTTATGCCATTAAGGCTGATGATACTTCTTATAAGAACCATAAGCTAACAGAACCATTTTGCCAAGCCTTAGAAATCTCCTTAAACCAGGGTAGTCAAAGTGACTCCTAAAACAATATAGGCTATGGTTGTCACTCTTGGTTGTCTCTTAGGTTGAAGGTAAATTCCTCTTGTTGAAGACACCACACCCTTAGGACATTGGACTGGAATTATTTGAGCTAGATGTAATCTGAAGGCAGTCTAGCTTCCATGGCACCAGAAAATACCTTGCAAGCGGCCAAGGAGGGAAGCAGTTAGTAGTCCTACCTAGCTGTGACACCTATGAGCCACAATAATGAGCAGAATGGCAAGCTGTCTATAAAGTTTTAATATACGGCACTCACATGGTGGTGGTAATCAAGAATTTTCTAATTGGGCTCAAAGGCCCACTCAACAGGAGTGAAACCATACATGGCAATAAAAAACCTACCCAACTTCCCAGGGCTACTGCACCATGGATCTTAAAAGATAATCTACTATTGTGACTGCTCTAGATCAACATAATTCGTAACAACATTCTAAATTTTATCCTTATACATATAGATAAGGGTAGTTACCACCCTTTATCAAAGAAGCCTCACTTTACAACAAATGGAGGCTGTCACAGGAAATCAAAACTGGACACTATGCAAAGATCTGATTCCTTCTTTTAGCATTACTTTTATGAATTATTTGAAAACTTCATATATGATGACAAATATTCAAGATTACACTATTTTGGGTTTATCTTGCTTCGTAAAAAATCACAATTTTCTGTCAGCGGCCATGCGAGGGAAACAGCAAGCAGTTTTGCAACTGAAGAATAACGCCTTGGTGGTCAACAGAAACATGCTGGGTGAGCCTTGGAGAGGCAGAGCCCGGAGGATTAGAGGACCTGAGAACCTCATGCTGTTATTGAGCATAACTCTGCTTATTGCCCTCATGATCACCAAGTCCCTCATAGTCTGTGAGTTGTAGGAAAGCTCTAAGGGGGCTCCTAGCCCCCTCACTGGGCAGTGTTACTAGTACTTACAATAATAATGATTGACTTTTTCTAAGCATTGCTGCTGGAGCAGACCACCCTTAAAAAGATTTTGGGTATGTAGATTGTTAGTGATGTTTTTGATAATGGCTTTGATGTAGAAAATCTTGGGGAACAATTTAAAATTTAGAAAGGTGCACTATGATAGTTGAGCAAGGGATTCATTGAAATCAGGGAACAAAATTAATTGCAGCTTGGCTATTGCTGGCTGACATACCTTTCTTACTAAGATGAGTTAGTGATCAAATGCGATGATTAATATCTTGTACCCATTTCTGCCCTCAGCTTCCTGACATGATTGAATAAAAGAATTGCTGATGAGTAGTTATGTACTCTGAGAACTTAAAGTAGAAATGACTGAATGCTTTTTATATTTGAAAGCTTAGATTTGTGATTCTTTTAAGATTTTTCGTAAGATTACCTTTTGAGATAAATAATAAAATGATTGATTCTTTCTTTGTAACCACAAAATGCCAGTGGAAAACGCCTGCCAGTGGGAAAAAAACTGGCTGAGAGAAATACTTTGCTTGCTTATACTTTGTTAATCTCTAATAAGTTGCTTCGACAAGAATGTATGTGGGTCTTTGGGAATAAGGTAAAATATTCAGTCATTTAAGGCTATTAGGGAATGTGCTGTTTTATACATGTATGTACTATAATCATTCACTTGAAAAATAAAATATAACCACACTGATTTTTATGTTGCTTGAAAGATTTTGCTAGGGTCTAAGCTATGAGGGAAAAATAAAGGAAGTTAGAAGGACGTTAGGAATGATATAAAGGGAAATATCAGGAAAGAGGTAAGCGAAAAACTAAAGAGAGGTCATGATGTGTTGAAGGGTGTGGTGTGTATGTGTGTGTGTGTGTGTGTGTGTGTGTGTGTGTGTGTGTGTATTTTCCCCTCTTTGGCCCCAGAGAATTAAGTTTTGCCCCACTCACTGCCCCCAGAGAATGTTTTACCCCCTTAGAAAAATGTCAATTGTGTAATTAGCCACCTATTCCACACTCCCTCTTCAGTTCCTGACCTGTTGCAAAGTGACCTTTCAACAATATCTGGATGTGACACATCAAAATTCTCAATGTTTTCTTTATAAGAAAATAATGGCATTCTGTTGTGTCCTATACAATGATTGCATGCATTTAAAATTCATTATTTCACATAAGCTTCAAAATATTCACATAATTTAGGCATCATTAGTATATTTGGTATTATATTCAAATGACAGAGAACCATGTCAGAGAGCACTGGGATATCAAATCCAAGATTCTTACATCAATAGTCTGACCCCATACCTTACTATTTATACCAGATATTCAAGCTCAATTCAAATGCGGCTTCTGACTTGATGTATGATTTTCAATTCAATTCTTGTTTTATGTTTTCATATCTCTTTATTCTTCATATATAGCTGCCTTTATATTCTTTCCTGTATGGTTTCAGGCATGTGGCAGATTGCTTTCATAATGCCAACAATATTTAAATTCCTATTAATGTTTGGATTCCAAATGCACTCATTAAATTCCTTAAAATAATTTTCTTCACAATAGGAGTGAGAAAATGTAAAAGGAAAGAACAATATGAATATTTCAGTGATATTTTCTTGGCCTTCTTTGTTAGAAGAAAATCAAAGATGCTACAAAATGTAAGAACTGGAGAAGAACAGCAAGAGGGAATAACCAGCTCGATTTTCAATAGCTGTACTAGAATCACAAAGACACAAAAAGACCTTCTGTAAGTTAACTCACTACTAGACCTAAACCCAATTCATAATTACTTTCATACAACACATTTTGACCACATTCCCTCCTTCCAAATCAATCCCCAACTCCAGCTACATCCACTCTTTCCACTACCACTGCCCTACCAATCCAACTTGGATTTTTCTACTTTTCCTTCCTCTGTGTAATCAAGTTGTTTTGCCCCAATTCCTCCTGGGAGTCAGGCTGCTCTGAAGTCTGGTTGACCTACTAGGGTTCAGGTAACTAAAGAATTCTGATTCTTCTTCACCTAGTAGCTATCAAATAACAATAGCTCCTCAGATAGTGGTAAGATTCTATGCCTACCTTCATCTCTTCGAGCCGGGATTTTGTTTTTTTTTTTTTTTTTTTTTGAATTTGTACAAGTCTTACGTGTGGTCACCATCACTGTGAGGTGATATTTGTAATTGCCTTTAGTGTATGTGTATAGAAAACTTTTATTTTATTCCGGAGCTCCACCCCATGGGGCCTGGTCGTGGATCTCTGCGTCCGCTTCCATCAGTCATTGGGTGAGAGTTCTATCATGACAGTTAGGGTGTTTGGCCATCCGATCACCAGAGTAGGTCAGTTTGGGCTTTCTCTCGACCATTGCCAGTAGTCTGTTGTGGAGATATCTTTGTGGATTTCTGTGGACCTCTCTAGCACTTTGCTTCTTCCTATTCCCATGGGGTCTTCATTTATCATGGTCTCTTTTCCCTTGTTCTCCCTCTCTGTTCTTGATTCAGCTGAGATCTCCTGCTCCCCTAAGCTCTCTTTCCCTCAACGCTTGCCCTTCATTACCCCCCCTCACGTCCAGTTTTCTCATGTAGATCTCATCCAATCAGCGAGAAAGAGGAGGGATTGTATGAGCAAGAATTGTTGAGACCATGATTGGTAAAAGCACAGGGACAAATAACCAAACTAGTGGAAATGCATAAACTATGAACCGATAGCTGAGGAGCCCCCAACTGGATCAGGCCCTCTGGATAAGTGAGACAGTTGATTAGCTTGAACTGTTTGGGAGGCCCCAGGCAGCGGGACCGGGACCTGTCCTTGGTGCATGAGCTGGCTGTGTGGAACCTGGGGCCTATGCAAGGACACTTTGCTCAGCCTGGGTGAAGGGAAGAGTGGACTGGACCTGCCTCAACTGAATCTACCAGGCTGAGCTGAATCCCCAGGGGAGTCCTTGCCCTGGAGGAGATGGGAATGGAGGGTGGGCTGGGAGGAGGGTGGGGTGGGGGAGCGGGAGGAGGGAGGATAGGGGAATCTGTGGCTGATATGTAAAATTAAAAAAAAACCTAGCATGTGTGCATGCACATACATGTATGTACAAAATACTTAATAAAGACTATGTTATTAGCTTATATATATATATATATATATTTAAAAAAAAGAAAAAGAAAGAAAACTGTTTTCTTGAAGTCATTCTCCACCTATGGGTCATATGCTGTCTGAGATGTTCCCAGAGCCATTGTGGGAGGATTATGATATGTACATCCCATTTGTGGTTGAGCATTCCAGAATCTCTTATACTCTGCCCATTGAACATTGAAGATCTTCATTAATTGCATCCACCAAATACTCAAACTGCTCTGATGAGAGCTGAGAGATGCACCGTTCTATGGATATAACAACCTGTCACTAGAAGTCATTTTGATACTATATCCTTTTAGGAGAATGATAGAATTAAGTTTTCTTCTAGGACTGATGACATATCTATCTCTTCTTGATCCCATTAACAGTACCAAGAATGGATTACATCTCATGGAGTAGGCTTTCCAAGCCTTATCAGTTTGATTTCTTCATAGAGTTTAGGAAAATATCTTAGTCTTGATTTATAACATATGATGAGCTCTGTATAATTTTTATCAAGTAGACGCAATATTAAGTACTATTTATTATTTTAATTTGTGTTTATGGGTGTAATGGATGTCTGTATGTCTTGGTACAGTTTATATGCCTGGTGCCCACAGAAGCCAAAAAAAACTTCCATGTTTCATACAATGACAAATTATTGTGAGTAACCATGTTGGTGCTGAGAATAGAAGCCAAGTTTTCTTGAAGGAACAGCCAGTGATTTTAATTGTTGATCCATCTATCCAGCCCACAGTGTCAACTTTTTTTCTTTTCACTAAGGAATTTTTTAAATTCATTTTATATACAAATCACAGATCCCCCTCTCCTCCTTCTTCCATCCCCTCCCACCTCCTCCTCACACACCCCCAGTCCCTCCTCCAAAAAGGCAAGGTCTCCCATGGGGAGTTTGTAGAACCCTGTACATTCAGTAGAAGCAGGTCCAAAACAGCCCCCTGCTGCACCAAGGCTGTGAAAGGTGTTTCACCATAGGTAGTGGGCTCAAAAAAGCCAGCTCACACACCAGGAATGGATCCTGATCCCCTTAAGCAGATCAAGCTACACAACTGTCTTGCTGGACTAGGCCCTCTGCATAAGCGAGACAATGTCAACTTCTTATGTCACCTTATCCCTCAACAATTTTTGCTTAGGTCAAAAGATAATGCAATTTGAAATCTAACATCTTAAAATTCTTCGAGTGTACAGTACAGTATCTTGTTGCTTTTGTTGTTATGTTTTGCTTTCTTTGAGGCAGGAGCTAAATATTAGCCCTGGCTGTCCTTGCAATTGCTCTGTATACTATACTGGCCTTGAACTAGTAGAACTCTACTTGTTGTGTCCTCTGAATGCTAAGATTAAAAGCCTATGCCACCACACATGGATGGGACAGTTCTGTATTCTTAACTGTAAATATATGATTGTGAAACAGATTCCTAAAAGATTTTCATCTTATATAAATGATGCTTTATATAATGAAATAGTCATTGCTTCTCCCCCCGTCTTCCTGTTAGGCTAATGATTAAATTACGTATTTTACAATGACAACAATATCACGTTGATCCTTACTAGCACTCTATATTGAAGCATATGAAAGATTTGTTTTGGATGATTAAAAGATATCCCATTCTTGAATCTATATAGCTCCTTTTTTAACCAATCTTCTGACAATCAATATTTAGATTTTGTTTATCTCTTAACTACTGTGCTACATTGAGCATGGTAATACAAATATTTCTTCAAGGTCATGTTTCCTTCTTTGTTTGGTGAACCTCAAGAATATAAGAAGCAGAGAGGATGAAAAAAAACCCAAAACTCCAAGATAACAAGGCCCTCTAAGTTAACATTATCAGTGCATACATGAACTTACAGATTCTGAGGCAGCATGCATAGGCCCTGACTAGGTCTGCACTCATTGGTTTCCTACAGCTGAAAGAAGTAGACATGTGCCTTCATCCATAACCCAAAGCAGTTTCCAATTAATAACCACTTGCAAATGAAAATTCACTTTCCTCCAAGGTATTTTCACTGGGGAAATAAACTACTTGTAAGGGTAAACTGCATGCCCAGCCTAAGTAGATGACAGAAAATGAATATTTTGACATCTTTGGAGGTTCCTTATCAGATAATGTCATGTAAGAGCTCTTCCTTTTTAAAAAGAATATCTTATTTTTAAATATGTGTAGCCGGAAGTTATCCTGTGTCCCACCTGGCTTGTGGTTGGGACAAATCTCTCACCCACAGTCCCGCAGCAATTTATAAAATAATCACACAGAGGCTTAATATTATTTATAACTACTTGCCCATTAGCTCAGGTTTATTATTGACTAGCTCTTATACTTAAATTAACCTATATTTCTGCCTTGTCATTTTGCTTCCTTTGTGTCTGGCTGGCAACTCTTGACTCTGCCTTCCTCCTCCCAGCATTCCTTTAGTCTACTCACCCCACCTATACTTCCTGCCTGGCTACTGACCAATCAGGGTTTTATTAAACCAGTGTACAAAAGCATTATCCCACATCAATTCCCCTTTTTAGTCTAATCAAAAATGAAGGTTTTAACTTTAACATAGTAAAATTACAAGTGCTGTGGAATGTCATTCTGTATACTGTGAATGTGTGTTGCTCTGATTGGTTGATCAATAAAATGTCGGTTGGACAGTAGTCAGGCAGGACGTATAGGTGGGATAAGCAGACAAGGAGAATTCTGGGAAGAGGAAGGCAGAGTCAGGAGTTGCCAGCCAGACACAGAGGAAGCAGGAAGACAAGGCAGAACTGAGAAAAGGTACCAAGCCACATGGATAAACATAGATAAGAATTATGGGTTAATTTAAGCATAAGAGCTAGTCAGAAATAAGCCTGAGCTAATGGCCAAGCAGTTAAAATTAATATAAGCTTCTGAGTGATTATTTTATAAGCACCTGCAGGACCATGGGGCCAGGCAGTAATGAAGGAAAACTTCTGACTACAAATATGTATTAATTATATACTCTATATATATTTGTGTGTGTGTGTGTGTATGTGTGTGTGTGTGTGTGTGTGTGTATTTTTTCTTTTTGTCCTACAGGTTCTTTGTGTGTGTATTTTAGCTTCCAGTTTAGTGATTTTTTAAAATGGGATTTCTGATTGTGTGAACAAGTGAGTCTCTGTTTCTTTTGCTTCTTCTTGGGCTCTTTGCCTTTTTTTGTTTTGTCCAATTCTGATGTGTTAATTTTTGTATCTTATTATATTTTATTTTTATTTTACTATTATTCCATAGAGCCTCTTTGTTTTCTACTGAGAGACAGAAACCAGGTGGATCCAGATAGGAGGGGAGGTAGGGAGGGTTGGGAGGAGTAGAAGGAGGGGAAATTTTAATCAGGATTATTATGTAAGAAAAAGTTTTATTTTCAATAACAGGAAAAATCTGTATAAAAAGTGGTGGTATCTAAAACTGATGTCTCCTACTTACTTACTAAGAAATTATCATTAAATGAGTCTAAATAAACCATATGAATGACAACAACAGGATTAATAATCTAAAATCAAGCAAAACAAAACAATATCTCCAAAGTCAAATACTATCATAGACAGGAGATAGTACCATATGGGCACAAGAATCTTTATAGCCTCATCTTCTGAAGACCTTTAGTGCTAGGTAATAGTCATCATAGTACCACAGAGGCTTGACTAAACATCTGGTGGAGCATTAAACCATGTGGGCCATATGTTACTACTATTTCTTGCTTGAAAGTATCTTTAGTTAGTTCTACGGAAAGAGAGTTATTGAACTTTATCTTTTTTTCTTTTCTTTCCTGATTTTTGTTGTCTGTTTTTTGTTTATAGGAACCAGGAAAGTAAATGACAATTTTACTCAGAGCAGAAGGAGACTGCATTTTGTTGATATTCCTCAAAATACACAGATGGAAGAAGGCCTTCTGAAAATAAAGCTCACAGAAATAAGGGGAGCTGTTTGATATTTTTATTTTGCTAAACAGAACGTATAGATTTAAACTGTAAAATGTGATTTATGTTTTTACATACCGCCCTGGTGTGAGAATGTTTTTTCTTTTCCAAACTTCATCTAGGACATTGATCTTGGGTGGGAGATTTTAAAGGTTAAAATTTATTCTTGGATATGTTGTTAGAAGGGAGATGAATAAGAGGTAATTGGGATTATAAGGGTCATGAAGTTTGGGACCCATAATTAATTAAATACAGGTGGATTTGTAAGAAGACAGAGAGGGACCATAAAACACACACACACACACACACACACACACACACACACACACAAATGTGTGCTTCTTGTATTTTGCCATCACTAGCTTGTGGTGGTATTGTGTTCCCCAAAATATTGTGCACCCTAATAAACTTATCTGGGGTCAGAGAACAGAACAACCACTAGATACAGAGGCTAGAAAATGGTGGCACTCACGCCTTTAATCCTAGCATTCCAGAGGCAGAAATCCATCCGGATCTCTGTGAGTTCAAGGCCACACTGGAGACAGCCAAGCATGGTGACTCATGCCTTTAACCCCAGGAAGTGAACCTTTAATCCCAGGAAGTGATGGCAGAAAGCAGAAAGGTATATAAGGCGTGAGGACCAGGAACTAGGGCTGGTTAAGCTTTCAGGCCTTCGAGAAGCAGTTCAGCTGAGATCCATTTGGATGAGGACTCAGAAGCTTCCAGTCTGAGGAAACAGGATCAGCTGAGGAATTGGCAAGGTGAGGGGGCTATGGCTTGTTCTGTTTCTCTGATCTTCCAGCGTTCACCCCAATTACTGGCCCCAGGTTTGATTTTATTAATAAGACTCTTTAAGATTCATGCTACACTAACTGTATTTCCTTGTACTTCAACTAAAATCATGAGTCAAAAATTTCTCTATTTAAAACTTGTCTGTTCTGTGGTACTATATTATTAACCAAAGAAAATGGACTAATATACAAAGTACTTTTAAATTACTATCTGTTTTATAAAGCTAAAGGAATGTGAAGTTTGTATTTTCATACCCACAGGATTGCCTCAAGCAGAATAATTGAAAGTAGTTGAGAACATCTCTACTATAGATAAAAGCAGGGTGCTTTATGATTGAGATTTGCCACATCTCTATAACCTACAATTTGCTACCTGTTAATCAAACCTCAAAAACAATGTGTCTAATATCATAGTGTTAGTGAATAGCTGAATTTACACCAGAACTCTCTCAAGAATGCCCACAGATTACCACTTTCTGTAGCAAATATCTCATCGGAATTTCTTTGGACTGCCAGCCCACAAATAATGACACAGAGACTTATTATTAATTGCTAAAACTTGGCCTTTAGCTTAGACTTGTTCCCAACTAGCTACTATAACTTAAATTAACCTGTTTCTAGTCATCTACATTCTTCCACATGGCTTTTAGCTCTCGCCCATTGTGTACATCCAAAATACTCTGTATCTTGCTGGCATCTCTCCTGTGCCTAGATTCTTTCTCAGTTCCTCTCTTTTCCAGGAAGTCCTCCCTAACCATTTCCTGCCTGTCTATTGGCCATCCAGATTTTTATTAAACCAATCACAACAACACATCTTCACACAGTATAAACAAATATCCTTTAACAACCTTCTACAATAAACTGTTAAGACTGAGAAGGTTAAATTCAGGAATTCTAAGCACAAAAGCTAGGAACAAAACAGGCAACAACAGTCAGGTTTAACAATGGTAACAGCAGAACACTGCCTGACACTATCTTACTCCCACTTTTATGAATTCACACAGCACAGAACTCTTGAAAAATGATGCTTCTGTTTTCAGGTCAGCCTTCTACCATGTTACAAAATCTGCAGTAGTTGACTTTATGAACTTTAGAATAATGGGTACCATATCTTCAACAAGAAAAAAATGAGAAATGGAATATGGTATAGTTCTTTCAATATTCACACAAAATATGTATACAAAAAAGCAGGAAGAGGCAGTGGTGACGCCAACTACAACTTCTAGAAATTCTCCTTGTGTACATGGATACTATAGACTTATTTCAGGTGTGTCAGTACTAGAATGTAACAATGCTTCAGTTCAAATATGAGTGATGGATGAAGTGAGAATCTCCAGGTATTGTTCATATATTTATTTCATGAATGAAAATTCAATAATATGGCTTTTATACAATAGTATGGCAAATGATATGGAAATTTAATCACATTTTATGAAGCTATCTTCAAAAATGTGATTGATTATCTACTGCAGTGCCATTGAGCAAGAATCAGATTGTTTGTTTGTTTAGCAGTTTTTAGAATGTTTGAGGATTTTTTTTTAAATTAAGAAGTCTTTAAAATGAAAACAGAAGTTAGGAAAGTAAAAACATAGAATTAATTCGATCATTTAATCTGACACCAAAGATTGCTTTTAAAGTTATTTTTCCAGATATTTTGAGCTGTGCAAGATTTAGAATAAGAAATTTTGTAATGGTGATTTTTGAACAATTGTTAAATTTAGAGTCATATTTATATTAATCAAAATGAGTTTCATGATTCTGTTAGTCTTTCTTATAACAGATATCTTTGCATATAATTTTAATGAAGTTTAAAATCTTGTCTGTGGCTTTTATCACAGTAGAATAACCAAATATCTGTCATGTTAATTATTTCTCTCTCTTCATTCCATTAACCACCTAAGAACTGTCTATGAATTCTCCATGTATTCCTCATAGGCGGTGAATCTGAAGGGTCAGGTAAGTGGTTAATGGGATCCACATTTGGCTGCCTTTAGTGTGATACTCTCTCTACATAGTTCTGTAACTGGATGTTCACATTAGAAGTTTCTATTCAGTTTCTTGTTATAGTGACTGCTTTATTAGGTGGTGTCACCAGAATGTGTTTGAAAAATCTTCGTGACTGCATGTTCACGGGATGTCAACTTTATTTTGCATCTCAAAACTTAGATTTAGTCATCTTGTTTTTAAGGGTGCCTGATTTTCAACTTATACCCTTAACTTTAGAAATACTCAGGATAGTAATAGTGAAAATGGTAGTCTCATGATAGCTGCACTCCATGTGTTTTCTACTTTGTTCATATTTTTCTTTATCTGTTCATTAACTCTTTCTTAACATTTAAGAGTGATATAGAATAACGGACAATTCAAACTGAAAAGTGGAAAAAAAAATACCCAAATCACTGCAAAACTAACAAGTTATTAATACAACAAATGCTTAATTATATGAGTTTTTCCCACCCTTTTTCCATATTTGCTTCTTCAATATTTCTAGAATAAATTAAGTCTTCTTCCTCAGTGTGTTCAGTAAGTTTGGCATAATGTATTAAATGGATTATCATATTAATGACAGTTGAACCCAGTGTTCTCTACTGGGAAGGCGGCAAGGCTGTTGCTACATAAATATGTTACAAGGATGGAAATGGGACATAGTTTCTAGACAAAACCATTTAATGTATCTTGCAGTTCTTGTATTTTGAAATTAAAACAGATGTCTTTATTATCAAAAATGTAGAATGCAAAGGATTTATTTGCTTTGCCCATTCTTCTGTAATAGTTGCAGCTGCAGCCTTTAATCCCAGCACTCGGGAGGCAGAGACAGGCAGATCTCTGTGAGTTTGAGGCCAGCCTGGTCTACAGAGCGAGGTCCAGGACAGGCACCAAAACTACACAGAGAAACTGTCTCAGAAAAAAAAATATAGTTGCAGCTGGATTGAAGATAATATGGTAGAAGTCGACATTGGCAAAGCTTTCAAATATTCAGTGGTGGTAATGATAATCAAATGACTAATATCAAAAATATGTTTGTCAAACTATTCTAAAATACCTTTTTAACTGTATGTACTGATTCAACTACATCCTACTCTGATAATCACATTACTACAGGGGCTATAGTATCTTTTTCTCATATGATTCTGTATCAAGGTTGATCTCTATTGCTGTGAGACCACATCATTGCTACCATGCTTACAAATTTGTTTGAGGCATTGACAACCGTAATTCTACCCTACAGAGGAGAGAGGGTTGGGAAGAACAAAGGGAAGGAAGAAGGAATTCAGACATTATTAGGCTCTTCTTTAATCCCCATAAATTTGATTCACACAGCTGTGGTAATATGGTTAAAGAGCTTCTTCTGGAAATTGCCACAGTATTTAATGTGTTTACATGATAAATGCACTGTTAATTATTTCAGTTTCATTAAGCCTTTAGGTTTTTTCCAGCAATATACTCAAGGAAGTTCTGGTATTCATTCTTGATTAAACCACTTCTGGATCTATATTTCAGTGAACCAATAACTAAACTACTATGGCTATGCTAATCAAGTAAAATACTGAATTATTAATTTCTACCCAATGAAATAACAGAAACAAATTTCACATGATTCAACTTTGTATTATTTCTAATTTTATGTTTTATTATTTCTAATTTGAGTATTCTCTTGGTCTCTATCAGTGTAAACAGAAAAATAATATTTTTCGGATAATCATATCTCCTCATAATTCACATTTTGTCCATTACTCCTTTAAATCTGCTGGGAAATGAAGCTGGTTATAGGTCAGAAAGTGTAGAGGAGGGAACTCAATCACACCTGCACACACAGTTTTCCAGTGGACTGGGATATACAGGGAGATATCACTTCAAAAAGAAATTAAATGATGTAATTTACATTTTTTTTAATGTGAGAAGAGATTGCAGCTTAGATCCTGTGACAAATCAGTGCCTTGCAGAGTAGCTATTTCAAGGAGGTCATTGTATTTGAGGACAGGGATGGGCGGACTTCAGTGTCAGCTGCTTCACCTTTGGGTTTAGCATGGGATACTATCAAACAGATAAGTGTTTAAGATTTACTTACTTGCAGGATAAATGAGATTAGATGAGAATTCAAATTATATACTTTAAGTATGTTTATATTGAGTAATTAGAGCAAGACATTTTTAAAGTCACTGGAATTATGAGTCTATAGTAAGAGTGACTTATAGATAATATCTAGATTCCCTAAATGAGTTCTAAATGTCTTTGTTTGTGTCTCTTGAAGGTGAAATTCTATCCTTGTGCCATTATCATAGGAATAAAGTACTAGATAGGACTCCTAATAAACTAAATAGACTCGGTA
This sequence comes from Peromyscus nudipes, assembly GCA_902168325.1. Taxonomy (NCBI): domain Eukaryota; kingdom Metazoa; phylum Chordata; class Mammalia; order Rodentia; family Cricetidae; genus Peromyscus; species Peromyscus nudipes. Next base: position 43,797 of record CABHPH010142090.1, on the reverse strand, counting down.
CAAAATAACAAAATAGCGCATATTCAGTTTTCTCCTGAATATACTTAGGGGAATTCTCTTCCTCAGTCTCTGTCATCTCTCTGAAGATGTGAGTTTTCTTTGGGTGATGCTGGTTTGGGCATCTTGCCTTGTGAATATGGCTAAGTCACATCACATTGGTAAGTCGTACACATTCAATATGCTGGACCTCAGTGGTAACCAGCAAATTTCAGAGTTTCAGGGGCTGTTACAGAGATTTCTTCTGCAGTGATGACATAGAATTAAATTAAAATTTTCTAGTTACTGTGAAAAGGAATTGAGCCTCTGCTGTTAGTAGGTTTAGCCAAGAGATTTATTCAATTATACCATTGACAATTATGGTAGTCGCCAATTTGATTATAGGAGACCAGTTCAGGTACCTTCTCCATTATTGTTGGGAATCTTAACTGGGGTAATCCTGTGGATTTCTGGGAATTTCACTAGCACACCAGTTTTCTCCTTAATCCTATAATGGCTCCCTCTAACAAGACATCTCTTTCATTGCTCTTTCTCTCTCTCCCTCCCCCAACTTGACCATCCTGTTCCCACATGTTCTCATCCCCTACCACCTCTCCCCACCATAGAATGCTCATCCAGTAACTGATGGAAGCATATGCAGAGATCCATAGCCAAGAACTGGGCTGAGCTCCTGGAGTCCAGTTGAAGAGAAGGAGGAGGGATTATATGAGCAAGGGGGGTCAGGATCATGATGGGGAAATCCACAGAGACAGCTGACCCAAGCTAGTGGGAGCTCATAGACTCTGGACTGACAGCTAGGGAACCTGCAAAGGACTGCACTAGGCCCTCTGCGTGTGGGTGACAGTTGTATGGCTTGGTTTGTTTGTGGGGTCCCTGGCAGTGGGACTAGGATTTATCCCTGGTACATGAACTGACTTTTTGGAGCCCATTCTCTATGGTGTGATGACTTGCTCAGCGTTGATGGGGAGGGGGGTGAGGGGGGCTTTGAATCTGCCTCAACTTGATATGCTAGGCTTTGTTGACTCCACTTGGGATGCCTTATGCTCTCTGAGGTGTGGGTGAGGGTGAGGTAGGGGGCATGGGGAAACAGGAAGAGGGGAGGGAAGGGGCACTGTGGTTTGTATGTAAAATGAAAAAAATTAAAATTAAAAAAAATTATAGCATTAAAAGAACTTCATACTTCTCAAAAGCCTTGTGATGCAAAGAGTAGTTATAAGTTAGATTGACAGTGATCTAATTTTAAATAAAGTAAATGGTGGAATGGTTAATATATATATTTTTAAATTATATCCTTAATTTCTCAATGGATGCTTAGTTAATGGTTATATATGATTCCATCTTTACAGTATAATTAGAGAAAACATTTTAAGAATGAATGTAATATGCTTATGTGATATTTAAAGAATCATGAGAATTCCTGGAAGAATATTAAATATCCCCATTAAGTTGACAAAACATGAACAGTTAAAGGCTTTTAATAATTTAGAAATAAAGAGGAACATTATCTGGTCCAACCCTATCTGTACATTTAGATATAATGAATCTTTTATCTCATCTCCCCTTTAGCACAAGGCTTTGCACACTACAGCTGATAGATCTGTGTTTCTTTCAGACCTTTTATGTTTTGTGTTTTGAGACAAGATTTCTCTGGTAACAGTCTTGGCTGTCATGGAACAGCTTTGTAGACCAAGCTGGCCTTGAACTCACAGAGATCCACCTGCCTCTGCTCACAAGTGCTGTGTTTAAAGGCATATGTCATTTGTATTTCTAAGTAAGATACCACAGCCATCTGTATTTCTAAGTAAAACAATATTGATTGGTAGGTACCCATAGTAATTTGGTTTTTTTTCCCTGTGTGGAGAAAATTGAATATCTATGACAGAAATCATATGGCCCACAAAGATAAAAGTTACTATAATTATCTTTATGACCTTTATTATCTAATTTATGTTCATTGTCTTTATACAACATTAGCTGGAATTTTATGGAGTATTGATCACTAGACATCACTGATAATTATATCATTAATATAGCAAGCTCAATCCATTGACCCTCACTAAGCTCCTTCAACACACAGCTGTGTGGTCTGATATACCACAGGTTACGTCACAGCAAAGGATTCATAGCTAAACTCCATAATAGAATTATATGTGAGATAAAATGTCTATAATTTTTTTCTACAAAAATGTACCATTTATATTGAATATATATTATTTATATCATTAACATGTTAAGATTTATTTATTGGCCACATAAATATAAAATATGTGATCAAATAGTCAAGATTTTCCTTGTAAGTTTGAGAAGCTAAATGTTTCTAATAAAGTGCAGGCATTGTCATATTTATTAGTAAATGCCATTTAAAATTGTTTTAAAGTTAGTATACAAGGGACTAAGTGTCATGATGTTTTTGAACAAAGTATATTTTAGTAGATGATCCTTTACTCATCTCTTCCCAACCCCCAGTTCCCCTTATCTGTCCTTGTAAGCTTCCATCTTCCTAGTCTCTTTTCTCTTTCATATCACACATATTCATATTCTAAACCTCCACTCTTCCTCATCACCTGTGTTTATATTCTTTTGGTTTCCATTCTAGTTTTCTTAGCTTTATCCATATTCACACATACACATAGTACACATCATTACGTGAATCACATGTTTTTTGATCTTTCTAAGTTTGGAAGTTTGGATCACCTTGCTTAATATAATACTTTTAAGATGTGTCCATAGTCCTATAAATGTATTGATTTAATTTTTCTTTATGCTTGAATAAATTTGTACTGTATACATGTACATTTGCTCATTATCCATTTGTCTCTCAGCGGATGAACACTTAAGTTTTTCTCTTGGCAGCAGTACATGGATGTTCAGGTATTCATATGATAGAGCATGGGCACCTTTGTGTAGACACCCAGGAGTGGTCTAGCTGGGTCATGTGACAGTTCTCTTTTCAATATTTTTAGAACTTTCGCTACTGATTTCCACAACAGCTGTACTAGTTTACACTCCAGCTGACCCTGAATAAGGGTTCCTCTTTTTCCACACCCTTGACAATACTTGTTGTCAGATTTCTTAATGAAAGCCATTCTGAATGTGGTGATGTGGTAGTTTTCACTTACATTTCCCAGATGATCATAACTTTTTAAAATCATAAATGATACAACACAGAGCTATGAACTGCCTTCCAAATTAATTTAAATCTTTAATGAAAATGGTTTATATAATTACTATTCTACTTTCTTTCAGGGATTCTATAATGTTGTGAATATTCATGTGAGCTCTTCACTGAATATCAGTTTCTATTTGTGAAGTTTCTCTGATTTAGCATATGATCAGAAAGCAGAGGCTAAGCTACAGAGTTAAACTTGGATAGGGATATACTTTAGAGCTCAAGACATGATAGGTTCATAGTCCTCCCACATGATAGAACCTATTTTTGTCAATACAATCCTGTGCTTCCTGAATGTATATATAAAGGTAATATTTTACAATTTAGAGAAGTTATAAATGCCAATAATATAAATCATTATTACACATAGAATTTTATTAGTAAATCAGATTTTGTGTGTACTTATTTACAATCTTTATTTCTCAAATAATGTCACAGTCAATACATTGATTTTAAAAGACAGTATAAAATCAACATGTCCCATTATGATGACAATAAATCTCTAAAATTACTTGCTTCCATATTCAAGTCAAAGAGTAGAGTAAAAAAAATAAGATTATGAAACAATTAACAATCTCATGGTTATATTGAGATTAAGCCTATATGCTTCTGTTTTTAAGATACAAATTTCATGTATAACTGAGCATATTCACCGTCTATTGCCAAGGTTAATGATCACTCTCTAAAACCTGATGGTAAGACACTCTTGCTGAAGACACAATTTATTTCATCAAACAGAGTCAAATTGAGCTGGTGTCCAACTAGAAGCTTCACATTGCTGACTAGTATTCATGGCACTAGGAAGAGGAGCAAAGTAATCATGAGTATCACCCATTGACAAACCCTGGGACTTGTAATAGAGCCCTCCCTGAAAGATACGCTGGTATAATAGTAAGACAACTGTTATCGGAGTAACCAGTACCTTCTTAAAAGTGTGTTTAAGGCTCATTCTATGAAATAGAAACCATACATGACACTACTAATGGGGAGAAGAACTTTAGACTAGAGAAGTCACAAGCATAGTAAAAAAACAAATACCATATTCTGCTAAAGGAATACAGGAGAGAAATGACTCTAAATGACATATTGCTATGTACTCTGAGATCTGTACATCACTCAACCCTTACCACAGAATCTACAGTAATTAATACAGAGATCCACAAGGGAAGAGTGTACAGAGACTGAGAGATTTTTGGAACACCCAGCCCTAAATGGAATGTCTTTTCCAACCCCTCCCCTCAGTGCTCGGGTATCCATGAAGAGGGAGCACTAGAAAGATTATAAGAACCAGAGGTGGTAGATGACTCTAAGAAAACAGTTTATTCCAGAAACTGCAGGAATAATACTCATATAAACTCACAGAGATCATGACAGCGTGTCCAAGACCTGCACAGATTCAAACGAGACAAAGTCCAAACACTGAGAAGGGTAAGTGGACACAATATCCCAACCTAACCAAGAAGCTATTTGCAATAAGTACCTGATGGGGAAGGGAAAGTCAATTTTCTCCAATGGAGTGCCATTGGGCATATCAACCACACTAGGGGGCAGGCTCCCAGGAGTAGTTGGCCAACAGAAAATGGACTCCATATATTATCTGTGCTTTTTTAATTTTGTTTTGATGTTTGTCCTATTGACTTGACCCCTTTCTCTCCTTTAGTTTGTTCAGTTTGGTTCTTACTTTTGTTGTTGATTTTCCTGTTTCTTTAATTTTCTTTTTCTTTTTGAGGGAAATATACATTTTGGGTAGAGAGGCAAGGAGGATATGGGAGGAGCTACTGCATCTGTTACATTGTTTAAATGTTTAATAAGTTTGTAGGCGTAGAAAAATTTACTGGGTTAGATCAAGATCCAGCATTGCAGTGATATCTTTGTTATGATACGTGGTGGAAAGATTGCCAGATGGGATGCTGCGGCAAGAGACTAGTACCAGAAATGATTCCATGATTAAATAAGATGTGTACAACTCTTTTAAATGCATTGTGATGTTTAGTTTGCCCAGGAACTGTGAATATAAGTTCCATGAATTACTGCCTACTGTGTAAAATAAGTGGTTATACTCCATAGCTACAAAACCACTACTTTCAATCCCAGGAGGAAGTGTACTATTCTAGGCTTAATAAAATAAAACAGAATTTCATTATTATTCATATATTTCAGTTCTACTGTACATTGACAGATAGTCAAATTAAATTTCTTTATCATTGAAAGAAACTTTGTTCTAATGTTTCAATAGTATTTTCTGTCAGAAATCAGGGACATTTGTCTTCTAACAAAATGTTACAAACTAGTTTCAACCTACTCATTCTGTATTTGTTTAAAATGTATCAACTATCATTAACAGAATTTGCATGTTAGGAAGGAGCAACAACAAAGAAAACCAAAAGTAATAGCCACATAAACTAAAATCATGTGACATATATAATTATACAGTAGATATGTAGTATATCAAGAGTGAAATTTTTTAGAGAAAGTGACAACTGTAGAATAAAGAAATAAACTCTTTAATTTCAAATAAAGTAGAATAGGATTCCTTGGGGAAAATGCAGACATTTTAATTCTCGATTAGCAGTGCAGGTCTCCATATCACAAGAAGTTTTAGTGACCTGGCCTTTGGCTCACTGGATCATCAGCTAAGAGAGGAGTTGATCTAGGGAAGAGGCAAGGTGTGTGGGAGGAGATAGGGAGCAGGGGAGGATGGGGAAACTGTGGTTGGGAAGAAAATATACAAATTGGATAAAGAAGAAGCGTGGATGGCAGAAACTATTAAGCTAAGGGAGAGTACTAGGGGAAAAATTCCATAGAAAATATTAAGATTCAGGTGACCAGTTTAAGCATTTAGCCACTAACTGATAAGAAATAGAAATACCTTGTGTGACTTTAAATGTGCCATTGCCTTGTCTGGCATGTATTTGCAAAGGTTCATTCCAGTTCTAACGTAGAGAATGGATTATAAAATGCAGATAAATAAACTCTGGATTACCAAATCCAGTTAAGAATTTACAAGGATTATAGAGGTACTTTAAGATAATTTTTGATGTTGTTTAGGAATAATTTGGAGCAAAATTAGTGTATTCCTTCATTGAAATGATGCTAAAGTCTTCTAAAGTATGGCTTAATGATCAAAACTAGATTTTACTATCATATGTACTTGAATTTGCTAATACTGTATGTGTGATATTGGAGAAGTTGAATTCTATCTCTGTTTCTTAATTTCCAAAATGGATATTTTACTGAATATAAATATCTGAACATGCCTTTACTGTCTTGATCTGATGTTTGTGTTATAGACCAGTAGTTGTAAATGTCAAGACATCTTTGTAAAGAAGCATATATTAAAAAAGAAGCTATAGATAAAACATTTTAGTAAGCAAAGCTTTTGTTTGTTTATTTTTGAGATTGATTTTTTAATTACAATCTTTCTTCCTTCCCTTTTATCCCTCTGAACTCTCCCATATACACCTCTTCTTCAAATTTATGGCCTTTTTGTCCATTATTTCATGCATATATGCATTTGTATATGCATATATATTTTGAAATATAATCTACTGAGTCATATAATGTTACTTGTATATTTGTTTTCAGAGTAACCATCAACACTATACAACTAATAGGTATACTCTTCTCTGAGGAGGATCATCTCTACTAATTCCAGCTTTCTTCAGTTGCCTATAGTTCTGTGTGTAGGGTTGAAGCTTTGTGGACTTTTCCCCATGCTCTTTGGCATGATTGTTGGTGTCATCCTTGTTCAGCTCAGTTTATCAACTTTATAGGACCTGGAAGCACCTAGGGGACAAGCCTCTAGGCACAGCTGTGAGGGACTATTTTGCCACTTAAAACGCCAAATTCAATTATGTTGATTAGGTTAATTGTGGTAGGAAGACTAACATTAGAAGTGGATATTACCATCTCCTGAGTTTGCACATTACACTATGTAAAAAGGAGAGAAATCAACTGAGCACAGATATTCATTCATTGCCTCTTGACATTGGATGCCATGTGACAAGGTGCTTCAAGCTTGTGCCACCATGACTTCCCATAATAAATCCTTTGTTTTTTACGTTGCTTTTGTCAGGGTATTTTACTATAGCAACAGGAAAAAAAATGAAGATACATTTGCAGAAATGAACAGTTATGATTAAAGGAATTCAATATGTAGCATAGCATTTTACTATAAGAATTCAAGATATATATGTGTATGTGTGATAGGCAGTTGAGAAAAATATAACTATATATGCAAAGTTTATATTTTATCCTGTTACTAGAATGGAGACAAAAAAATGATTTTCACTGTTGTATTAAGTAATTCATTATTTGCACGGTTATAGCACTCTTCATTTCTTTTTTGTTTGTTTGTTTTGTTCAAGACAGGGTTTCTCTGTGAAGCTTTGCGCCTTTCCTGGATCTTGCTCTGTAGACCAGGCTGGCCTCAAATTCACAAAGATCTGCCTGCCTCTGCCTCTCGAGTGCTGGGATTAAAGGCGTGTGCCATCACCACCTGGCTAGCACTCTTCATTTCTAAGCTGACCATTAGTTCATGTAGAAAAAAATTCAACTATTGTTCTGTTTTCAAACTAGCTGCATTAGTGGCAAATTTATGTATAAATTTACATCAATTTATATGTAAGCTATTCATTGAATTATAAGTAAATTTACCATTTTTTGGAAGTGACTACTTTCTGCATTCTCCCACATGTAATACTTAAACTGCACAGCATTTTCTGTTAATCATTTGATTCTTCTGCTTCCTGTCTTTTATTTCAGTCATTGAGTAGGTCAAATAGTTAAACAACATGGAATTATTCCTAATTGCTATCGTTTGTCAATAGTTAAACCACCCAAATTTTCCAGGAGTACTGGCAGGTTATTGAATTAAATAAGAACATCAGTGAGTAATCAGTTATTGTAAAAGCAATCATCACACTCTCTAAGACAGAGACATATAATTTAGCAAATCAAATTTAAGGAAATTGTTATGTATTACTATTCACATGGAATGATTTTCAATGAGCTAACTTTTAGACTATTAATTATGCCATTAGCAATAGAGAGTAAGGATAAATCATATTAATTCCAATAAACAAGCATTGCCAGTCGTGTGTGTGTCTGTGTGTGTGTGTGTGTGCGCGCGCACGCGCGCGCGCACATGGGGAGGGGAGGGGCATTTGTGTGTACTGTATGAGCCCATGAATGGAGATGTGCATACCTGTTGATATGTGCAGAAGTCAGAGGAGCCAAGTGTTCTCCTCTAGTACTCCCTGTCTTTATGGAGTCTTTCACTATTCCTGGAGCTAGACTTGTGATAGCTAGTAGCCCCAGTGATCCTCCTGGCTCTGCTTCCCATACACCTGCTGGAGTGCTGGAGTTACAAGTGAAAAGGTGACCATGCATAGCTCTTTTTTATGGGGATGTTGGAGATTTTTTAACTCATGAACTTACGTGTTTTCAGCAAGAGCTTTGACCCATGAAGCCATCTCCCTAGCTCTTATGGGTATTGTAGTGTATAGGTAGTCGCTATGTCTGTATAAAAAATAAGTGCATGTAGATAGTATCTCAGTTAACTTTCCTGTTGCTGTGACAACGTCTCATGATAAAGGCAACTTATAAAATGAAGTATTTAATTAGGAGAAAGTTTTCAAAGTGTTTGAGTCCATGATGAGGGAGGAATGGAATTGCAACAGGAACAGATGAAAGGTTACATCTTTTTCTTTTTCTCTCAAACGATAAGCCCAAGTACAGTTTCTCCTCCCTTCCCTCCTCCAAGTCCTACCCCCACTTCCCCTCGCCTAGATCCACTGATCCTCCTATTCTCTTCAGAAGAGAGCAGGCTTCCCAGTGATATCAACCAAACATGGCTGGCATAATATGATGCAATAAGACAAGGCACAAACGCTCATATTAAGGCTGGATGAGGCAATCCAGTAGGAGGAAAAGAGTCCCAAGAGCAGGCAGAAGAGTCAGGAATACCCCTACTCCCATTGTTAGGAGTCTCACAAAATTCACAAGTTTAAAAACCATGCAAGGATACAGAGGGCCTAGCATAGATATGTGAATGCCTGGTGATTGCTGATCCTACCTATGTGAACCTATGAGCCCTGCTTAATTGATTTTGAGTACCAGATTCTCTTGGTGTCCTCAACCTCTCTGGCTCCATCAGTCCTTTCTCCCATCTTCTGCAGGGTTCCCTGAGTGCTGCCTCGTGTTTGGCTGTGGGTCTCTGCATCTGCTCCCATCAGCTGCTAAAGGAAACCTCTCTAATGATGATTGGGCTAGGCACTGATCCATAAGTATAAAAAAATGTCATCAGGAATTATTTAATTTACTTTTATTTTCTCAGTCACGTTTAGTCTATCTCTGAGCCATCCAGATTCCAGTTTGTTGCCCTTCAGGCAGGGTTGGCCACAGGCTCCCTCTCGCGGCTTGGGCATCAAGTTAGACCACCAGTTGGCCACTCCCACAAGCTCTGAACCACCATTTCCTTAGTGCATCTTGCAGGCAGGACAGGTTGTGGGTTGAAGGTTTTGTGGCTGGGTTGCTGTCCCAGTCTCTCGCCTGGGAGCCTAGGGTGGTTACAGGAGATGGTCAATTCAGGCTCCATATCCTCCATTACTAAGAATCCGCTCAGGAGTCATCCTCTTGGTTCTAGGAAGTTTCAATTGTACTCAGTTTTCACATTGGCCCTTAAATGCCCATCTACTCCAATCATCTCTTCCTATACTCTCTTCCTCCCCAATATGATCACTTCTGTTCCCAGTTACACCTGTCCTCAGTCTATCCACAAAATCTATTCTATTTCCCCTTCCTAGGGAGATGCATGCATCCTCTGAGAGCCTTCCTTGTTCCTTAGCTTCCCTGTATCGTAGCATGATTATCCTTTACTTAATAGCTAATATCCACTTATAAGTGAGCACATATGCTTATCTTTCTGGGTCTGGGGTGCTTTGCTCAGGATTATTTCTTCATAGTTCTATCCATTTGCCTGCAAATTTAATGATGTCATTTTTTTTCTAACTGCTAAGTAGTACTCCACTTTGTAATTGCACCACATTTTCATTATCTATTTTTCAGTTGAGGAACATCTATGTTGTTTCCAGTTCCTGGCTATTAGGAATAAGGCCACTGTGAACTTAGTTGAACAAGTGTTATTCTGGTGGGATGGAGTGTCTTTTGGGTATATGACTAAGAGTCGTATAGCTCGGTCTTGAAGTAGATGGATTCCCAATTTTCTAAAGAACAACCATATTGATTTCCATGGAAGCTGTACAAGTTTGCACTCCCACCAGCAATTGAGGAGTGTTTACCTTGCTCCACATCCTTACCAGCATGAGCTATCTCTTGTGTTACTGATTTTAGCCATTCTGACAGGTATAAGACAGAATCTCAAAATACTTTTGATTTGCATTTCCCTAATAGCTAAGGATGTTGAGTATTTCTTTACCTGTTTCTCAGACATTTGAGATCCTGCTATTGAGAATTCCCTGTTTAGCTCTTACCTCATTTTGTAATTGGCTTATTTGGTTTGTTGATGTCTATTTTCTTGAATTCTTTATATTTGAATATTAGCCCTCTATTAGATATGGACTTGGTGAAACTATTTTCCCATTCTGTAGGCTGCCATTTTGTCCTATTGACAGTGTCCTCTGCCTTATTGAAAATTTTCAGTTTTCTGTTATCCCACTTATTGTCAGTCTTAATGCCTTCGTTCTTGGTATTTTGGTTAAGAAATTGTCTCTTGTGCTGATCCATTCAAAGCTATTCCCTACCTTCTCTTCTTTGAGGTTTAGGATATCTGATATTATGTTGAGGTCTTTGATCCACTAGACTTGGGTTTTGTTCAGAGTGATAAATACAGATTTTTTTGCATTCTTCTATATGCAAACATCCAATTAGACCAGCACCATTTGTTGATGATGCTTTCTTTTTTTTTCTATTGTACATCTCTGGCTTCTTTATCAAAAATCAGGTGTCTGTAGCCATAGGTGTGTGTGTAGACAGAATTTTTCTCTGGCCCTGCCTTGCCCAGCAATCTGGACGAATCTCTCCCACCCCTGTCCCACAGCCACTAGGTCCCAAGTAAACACACAGAGGCTTATATTACTTACAAACTGTATGGCCTATAGCAGGCCTCTTGCTTAAATCAACACACTTCTATAAATCTATTTGTTGCCACATGGCAATGTGTTACCCATCTGCTGACATCTTGCTCCTCCTTCGGCAGTGGGCTCTCGTCTCTCTCAACTCTATCTTTCTCTTTCCTGTCTCTCTCCTTAGATTTCCCACCTGCCTCTAAGCTGTCTTACCATAGGCCAAAGCAGCTTTCATACAGAAAGACATCCCTCAGCGCTTCCCTTTTCTATCTAATCAAAATGGAAGGTTTTAGCTTTAATATAGTAAAATTATATATAATAGTTATCAAGCAAGAATTATAGTTACAATATCTAGTCTATTTGTATTTGGAAAAATTAAAGAAAATATTTTATCATCTATCCTGTATTTGTGAGACTAAAGTTTCCTATATAATTTATCTTTTATCATAACTGAGGAAAATTATAACTATCTAGTCTTCAACTACATCAAAGACCCCAGAAGGATATAATATTGCCTAAGTAAACAGGAAGTGCTCTATAAGCAACTTCCAAAAATCTAGAATGAGAGACAGCTGGCTGCCTGGACAGTCACCCAAAGTCCCTCTGCAATGTTGGGGCATCCATCTTCAGCCTTTAGGGCTAGAGTTTTTTAGTCACTTCTCCCTTTGTCCTGTAGAATGTCTGGCAATCTCCTCTGTGAAGCAGGAATCTGAAGGACCCATTTTGCCTTGTTTTGGTCAGTGGTCATTTTTCTATGGGTCCTATATGTCCAGTATATATAACATACTGTTAAACAGTCCAGGCAAGAGCATTTATATTGTTGAAGTTTTCTCCAGTCCTGTCTGGCCCACAGTTAGGACAAATCCCTCTCACCTGCCAGTCATGCAGCCACTCAGACACAACCAAGTAACCACACAGAAACTTATATTGCTTATAAACTGTATGGCCGTGGCAGGCTTCTTATGATCTATTCTTTTATCTTAAATTAACCCATTTTTATAAGTCTATACCTTGCCACATAGCTCATGGCTTACCAGTATCTTACATATTGGTACCCATGGTGACGGCTGGCAGTGTCTTTTGACTCAGCCTTCCTGTTCCCAGAATTCTCTTTTCTGTTTGTCCCGCCTATACTTCCTGCCTGGCTACTGGCCAATCAGCATTTTATTTATACAGAGCGATATCCACAGCACACTTCTTTCCCCAGTAGGTCATTTTGTGTCAAAAAGAAGATAAATTCCATATGGAGTGTTTTTGATGCTCATTTTCCTCTTTGAAGTAAATTGGTGCTGTCAGGAGCAGACATGTCTCATTGTACAGAAAGTCTGTTTTTAAAACATTTTAAATGCCATATTCTGTAGGCCTTTGAAGCGTTTGAAGATTATCTATCTAATTGAAATATATCTATGTATATCTGGAAAACTTAACTAACATGACTGTAAGTTTGATTATCATAGACAACTAATTATTAATCTGTATTTCTTAATTATACATTATAATCTTAAATGAGTTGCATGAATATAATACCTTAAACAAGAGTATAAATATATATATATATAGTATAACAAAATTAACTTTAAATTTGTATCAATAAACTAAAATCCACAGCAATGTAAAACATTTCAAACAAGTGGATGCTCTTTAAAAGTAGATTCAATAATCTACTCTTTTATGCTGTTATATCTACATCCCCTTTTCCTTTTTAGAAAGAGTGCATTTATAATCAACCCCCTTTAAATATAAATAAATATTTATAAACAATATTTTGGGAATTTGGGTGTATCTTCTCATTACTTTCTTCTGATTTTGGGCGCTGGCATTCTTATGAGAATCCTGAAAAAATTAAGAATTGTAGTTAAATCTTGGCTATAGTAGTCTGTGAGGCTGTATTGACCTTTCAAGGGGTCTTGATTGTTCAGGTTGATCAAACCATATTAGACTGGAAACAATCCATAGGTGCTCATCTTCTGTGGAAACAAAGGCAGAACCTCTTTTCCAAAGCAACATATCCTTAGACACAAATTTTGAGGTCAAGATCCATGCTCACTACCAAGACTGGGAAGCAGTGAGTCTATGCCTCCATCCAGTAGCATGTAGCCCAGAAAACCTTTTTTTTTTTTTGTCTATACTAGCAAAAGCTAAATCCAATATGCAGTGTGCTGCATGGCTTGGAGACACTCCTGTGTACCAGGGCTGTAGGTCAAGCCCACACATCGCAAACTTGTCATCCTGTAGCTCAAGCCCACAGGCTGCAGCATCTCTGTATCATGGCTTGCCTGAGAGACACATCTAAGAAGCTATTTTTAGATCATATTTGAATCTTCTTTAAAAAGCTTTCTCAGCTTGCTAACATTTGGGCACCAAATGTAGTCAGAAGTTTTCCTGTGTCCCACCGGTCCTGCAGCTGCTCAGACAAGTAAACACACAGAGGCTTATATTACTCACAAACTGTATTGTCTATGGCAGGCCTCTTGCTAACTAGCTCTTATATCTTAAATTAGCCAATAACTATTAATCTATATATCACCACATGTTCTGTGGCTTTACCTGCATCCCATTACATGTTACTCCTTGGGCAGCTGTCTCCTGTCTCTTTCCTTCTGCCTTTCTTCTTCCTGTCTATCTGCTTGTATTTCCTGCCTGCCTCTAAGCTGCCTTGCTATAGGCCAATACAGCTTTATTTATCAACCAATCAGAGCAACACATATTCACAGCATACAGAAAGACACCCCACAGCACATACTGTTGATAATAAATGTGTAGCTAAATTAAACAAAAGGAAATAATACCAATATATAATGTCAAGTGTGAAAAGTGAAACCTAAGAACAGGCAAAAATGAAAATTCAGAAGATCTCTGAGACTAATAAGAGTGCTTACATGTAAATCCAGTGAAAAACTTCAAAAAAATACACTTACATGGCCTACAAAAATGAAATCAAGAGGACATAAATAAATGAAACATAACTATACCCCTCAGTTATATCAAAAGAGTAATAAAATGCCCCCTAACCACAATAACACACAAAGTCTGGATGAACTCCCTGATAAAATCTATTAAACCATTAAGGAAGATTGAATTGCATTGTCCTTCAATATATGTTATAAAATGTAAGAGACTGGAAATTTTTCCAAGTTCACTTTGCAAGGGTTGCATTCCTTCAATAACAAGAGCAGATAAAGACACAACTAAACAACACAAAAAATTATAGTCCAATCTCCTTGATGAACATGGATGTAAATCTCCTCCATAAAATACTAGCAAATTAAATTCAACACTTCTAAAAGATCACTGACCATTTTCAAGGTGGCTTTGTTTGGGGATGCAAGGATGGTTCCAGATATATAAATCAATACATATAATACATCACATAAATAGATGCAAAAAAAGCCACCTTTTTTGTTCCATCGGTGAAACAAAAAGGGGGCTTTTGATAAACTCTGACATCTCTGCAGGATTTTACACACACAAGTGTACACACACAGGATGTTAAACATACAAAGTGAAAAAACCAAATAAAGGCTATATGTGACAAAGTTGAAAAGAACATAGTGAATAAAGGAAAAATTAAGCATTTTAAATCAAATTAGAAATGGAACAAAATTATCCACTGTACTGCCTCATAGTCAACACAGTACTTCAGATCTCAGAAAATTAAGACAAGAGATGGAAATGAGAGATTTAAAAGTAGGAAAGGATGACACAAAGTTTAGTTACTTGCAGATGATATAATCCTATAGGGATGAGAACCTAAACACTCCACTAGAAGATATTGTTCTAATAAATACTATTAACAAATGGCAGGACATAAAATTAATACATAAACCAGTAGTCTTCCTGTGTACAAAAAGTCAACATTCTAAAAAAACAATGTTCAAAAAGACAATCCCATTCACAATAGCTTAATAAAAAATAAAATCCCCTGTAATTAACTAAAGAGTTCAAAGCTCCTACAATAAAAGTTTTAAGGCACTGAAAAAAAGATATTGAAGAAGATAGAAAAATCTCTGAGTCCCCATGGGACAACAGAATTAATATTATGAAAATGACTATATTACCAAAGGCATTTTCTACAAATTCAATGCAATTCCCATTACAACTTCAGTGACATTATTTAAAAGGAATAGAAAAGGAATCCTGCTGGGTGGTGGTGGCGCACGCCTTTAATCCCAGCACTCGGGAGGCAGAGGCAGGCAGATCTCTGTGAGTTCGAGGCCAGCCTGGGCTACCAAGTGAGTTCCAGGAAAGGCGCAAAGTTACACAGAGAAACCCTGTCTCGGAAAAACCAAAAAAAAAAAAAAAAAAAAAAGAAAAGGAATCCTAAGGGTTGGGGAGTGAGGTAACCCAGACTCAGAAAGACAAACATGGTATGTACTCACTCATAGGAGGATACTAGATGTAAAGCAGGGATGATTGGACTGCTACTCACAACTCTGGGGAGGCTACCTAGAGAGCAGGACCCAGGGAAAGACACAGGGATCACCCAATAACAGAGAAATGGATGAGATCTACATGGACAACCTGGACGTGAGTGGGGGTAATTAAGGGCAAAGGTTGAGGGAAAGAGAGCTTAGGGGAGTGGGAGATTCCAGCTGGATCAAGAACAGAGGGGGAGAACAAGGAATAAGAGACCATGATAAATGGAGACCACATGAGAATAGGAAGAAGCAGGGTGTTAGAGAGGTCCACAGAAACCCACAAGGATACCTCCACAATAGACTACTGGCAATGGTTCAGAGATAGCCCTAACTGACCTACTCTGGTGATAGGATGGCCAAATGCCCTAATTATCATGCTAGAAACCTCATCCAATGACTGAGGGAACCGGATGCAGAGATCCACGGCCAGGCCCCAGGTGGAGCTCCAGGAGTCCAATAGGCGAGAAAGAGGAGGGTTTGTATGAGTGAGAATTGTTGAGACCAAGGTTGGAAAAAGCACAGGGACAAATAGCCAAATGAATGGAAACACATGAACTATGAACCAATGGCTGAGGGGCCCCCAACTGGATCAGGCCCTCTGGATAAGTGAGACAGTTGATTAGCTTGATCTGTTTGGGAAGCGTCCAGGCAGTGGGACTAGGACCTGTCCTGGGTGCATGTGCTGGCTGTTTGGAACCTGGGGCTTATACAGGGACACTTGGCTTGGCCTGGGAGGAAGGGACTGGACTTGCCTGGACTGAATCTACCAAGTTGAACTTAATCCTCAGGGGAGTCTTTGCCATGGAGGAGATGGGAATGGGGGGTGGGTTGGGAGGGGGGGGGGGCGGTCAGGAGGGGGAATCCGTGGCTGATACGTAAAATTAAATTAAATTATAAAATAAAATTTAAAAAAAAGAAAAAAAGAAAAGGAATCCTAAAATTCAAATAAAAATATGAAAGACCTCAAGTAGTCAAGTAAATCTTGAAAAATCAATAGCATGGCAAATAATACACTTGAACTTAATATAAACTGCAGAACATAGAAGCAAAAATAATATCATACTGATACAAAATTGCAGCATATTCCATATCACTGTGATGGAATAGAGGGCTCATAAATAAAACAATATAGTAGCCAATTGATGTATTTTTGACAAATATGCTAAAGGCATACATTATACAAAGATATAGCTCCTTGGATAGGTTGGATTAGAAATATGATCTGTTTTCCTCTTCTTCACCTGTGATAGTATTATTGATATATGCCACCATCCACAGTTCTTCATCTGTTTTTAATGTGGTTTAAATAGGACACTTTTGACTTTTTCTATGCTATTCCTCTGTAATGATTTAAATGTTATATACATATTATTTTCTTTAAAAATTGCAATATACACAGATAAAAGTACTGGAAACTGGTCCACATTCAGTCAGTTGAAATTTCAATTTTCATTGATCTCATTAGAAGTTATATCTGTTTTTACCAAAACAAATCAAACAAAACAACACTGTTTTAAACAAAAATGCTAGTGCTGTGTGTAGGAGGCCTCCCTATGAATTGTTGGTCAAAGAGAATCCGACAGTCACCAAAGCAATCCAGGGTATTATCATTGCTTCTGATTGCCTACCAAGACAGTAAGAACATATTGCCAAAGGCACCTTGTTTTTTAGTTGTAGGACATATTAATTCTACTACTCCTTGGTATTTCCTGGTATGTGAATAATTTTTGTGGTTTCTGTTGGGCTTCTCTTCCAGATAAATTAATAATGTGACATTTTCCAATCTTCCCAGAAAATACTTTATTTAACCACACTTTGATAAAAACAAAGACACCACATGTAATTGACAAACTATAATGTTTTGTAGGGATAAAACAAAATGACTATAATGAACCATTACAGGCATTAACATAGCTCTGCTTTCCTTACATTTTGTTTTTCTGTAATTAAGTTGTTGAAACCATTTCCTTTGGTATACCATAAGCAGAATTAATATGTGTGACATATTAATTAATGTCATTAAAACATCCAGAAGAATACACACACACACACACACACAGAGTTTTCAATTTTTGTTTAATTTTTAATTATGTATATATGTATGAGTTATGCATATGAGTGCAAAGAGGCCAGAATACTGCATTATTCTCATGGAGCTGGAGTTACAGGTGGTTATGATGAGCTAGGAGACATGGATGCTGAAATCCAATCTAAGGTCTTCTGAAAGAGCCCTATGTACTATGCACAATTTGCCCATCTCTTAGCACTCCAGGAAAAGAACATTTACATTATAAGATTAATGTTCGTACTGCTTGATTTTGTATTTTATAACCATATAAAATATTTAAGTATCTGATGTTAAAATAGATTCAAATATCTCCCATAAAATTATTTTTGTGTCACTAACATCTCTCTACCTTCGTGGGTTTTAAATTTCTGAGATGAACTATCCACAATTTATTTTTAATATTCTAATTTAAATGTGAGCTCTTTTTGAGGATCTTTTCAGGTGTTCAATTCAGCTCCTGTTTCTCAGCTTGTCTAAACTAATCTATGCCATATCTTACCTTTAACATTACTCATATTTTCCTCATGAATTGTGTATATCTGTAGTAGTTATTCACTGTATTTTCTCAAAGGTATAAGTATTATTTCTCTGTAATGCCTAATACATGCATGCAGTCTACAAGCACTAAAAACTCAATTCTGGTATACTAATATTGTATGTAAAAGTCTTAATTATATTCTACATGAAGGCCCGTGATAAAACATTCATTAGTACTTGGCACAGCCAAGGTACTCAGTAAATGTTAGCTAGACAAATGAATAAGTGATGTATATTTTAAGAGTTCTAAAGAGAATGCATCCAAAATAATAACATATAAATGAATGTGCTGGTGGAACTACATAATAGCTAAATGCAGAGAATCCTTTATTGTAATTGAAGTCAAATACAGGATTTGATCTGGCTAGGCTTCTTCTTGCTTCCATGTAATTTCCTACCAAAGAAAATTATTTAAGCAAATAAGCACTGCTTCCTTGCTTATTATCAACAACAGAATCTTTAGAACCTTGAACTTAGCACAGAGCTCCAACTTTTTACTTTAGAATTAAAGGCCATTTACTTTTGCTTCCAAACATCCCTCCAATATCGTTTGGCATTTTCTCTGTGAATGGATTTCTTTTCCTACTACTAGACATATCTCAAATCAATTCCAGTACCTTTAATTCTTATATTTTCATTATGTATCATTCTGATGTAAACACATCACAGTTCTATTGTATATTCTTGTAATTTTACAGTCCAAATTCTTAGTTCTATATAGAATCTGAACAAACCTCAAATTTCACTAAGACTACAATTGATCAGGAATTTAGCCAAAATCATCCTCACAAAAACATAGGAAATCTTTTAAAAGTGAGCCTTTCTGATTACTATTTTACATAATGAAATTTATGTGATTCCATACTCAAATAGTGGTTGTGAAATATGTGCAGGGT
This sequence comes from Peromyscus nudipes, assembly GCA_902168325.1. Taxonomy (NCBI): domain Eukaryota; kingdom Metazoa; phylum Chordata; class Mammalia; order Rodentia; family Cricetidae; genus Peromyscus; species Peromyscus nudipes. Next base: position 24,625 of record CABHPH010142090.1, on the reverse strand, counting down.
AATGAGCCTGTTTAGCGCACAAATTTGCTCTGGTACACAGGCTTCTTTTCTGTATTATTCAACTGATCCTAACCTAGATTTGCTATAAAGGGGTTTTGCAGTTACAATTAGTTAATAATCAACTGACATCAGCAATGCATTAGTCATGAAGGTGGGTCTAACCTGATCATATGAAATCATCAAAAAGGCTAGGATTGTTCTCCATATGGTAGAGAAAGGATAAAATTGAAAGTCCCAGTAATTAAAAGCAACATATATATTTAAGAAAAAGACAATGTACTATGTGAAAATTCCTTTAGTCCAAAATTTGTAATGACTTCTGCAATGTTTGAATGTGAGAGCAAAATGCAACAGAACTTACTGACTAAATGAGGTCAATATAGACTCTGATGACCAAATGAATCAAAACAAACAAACGAACAAACAAACAAACAAGCAAAGAAACAACAGGATAGCTAAAACAGGCTTGAACAATCAAAGAACCTCCAAAGGTATTTCCAGTCTTGATTTCAAATTGTACTACAAATCTATAGTAATAAAAACCACATGGTTTTGACATCAAAACAGACATGTTGATTAATGGAATTGAATTGAAACCCAGGCATAAATCCATACATGTAACACAAATTGCTAAATGATTTTATTAATAAAAAACCTGGAGCCAGATATTGGGGTAAAAACTCAAGAGATTAGAGGACAGGAAGAGCCACAGACAACCTCCTCTCACTGACACCTCAGTTTCCAAAGAGACCTACTTCCTGTATACCCACACCTATATGCCTTTCTGTTCTGTCATCTCATTTCCTCTCTCCTCCCAGATACATCACTTCCTGTCTGTCTGTACAGACCTCCAGACCTCTATGGTTAGTGCTGGCATTTAAGGCATGTGTCACCATGCCTGGCTGTGTTCCTCAGTGTGGCCTTGAACTCAGAGATCTGGATGAATCTCTGCCTCCCAAATGCTGGGATTAAAGGCATGTGCTACCATTGCCTGACTTCTATGTTTAATATAGTGGCTGGCTTTTTCCTCTGACCCTCAGATAAACTTTATTAGGGTGCACAATATTGGGGGACACACCACATTTCCCCTTTTTTATCTAAAATTAAAAAATTAAAAAATTATAACTAATATAAGAGAAAATATATACAATAAGTACAATAACTCTTTTCTGAATGTCTTTACAAGGAAAACTGTAACTACAACTATCTAATCTTCAACTCCCTCAGAGACCTAAGAAGGAAATAATATTAACTGAGTAAGTAGGAAGTACAAAACAAGCAATTTCCAAAAAATTTGATTAATGACACAGATGAGAACCTATGAATTGCTTCTAGGCTAATATGGTTTGATCATCCAAGATCCCCTGAGAGATCTCCAGGTGATCCAACATCCAGAAGAGATTCAAGGCAACTGGCTCAGAGAATAAAACATCATAGACTACTCCAGTCAGGATTTGACCATAATCCTAAAATTTTCTTTGTGTCTCCATAAGACTACCAGTGTTCACAGTCAGCAGGAAGTAGCCTAGAACACTATGCCCATATTCCCAGTAAACTGGATTATGGATATTTGTCTTTCTTTGGAGAATTGTTACAAATTGTTATTGGTCAATGTCAATATCTTTCTAAAAAAAGGGGGGGATAGGATATAGTTTGGATAGGATGAAAGGGTAGATTATTGAATCTACTTTTAAAGAGCAATAAACTTGCCTAAAATGTTTTACATTGCTATAGAAATTAGTTTATTACAAATTTAAAGTTAATTTTGTTATACTGTGTGTATACTTCTACTCTTGTTTAAGGTATTATGTTTGTGCAGCCTATTTGAAATTGTAATGTATAATTAAGAAATACAAGTTATTAGGGATCTATGATAATTAAATGTATAGTTATGTTAGTTAAGTTTTCTAGGTATACATAGATATATTTCAGTTAGGTAGGTAATCTTTAAACACTTCAAAGACCTACAGAATATGTCACTTAAAATGTTTTAAAAACTTAGACTTTTCTGGAAATGAGACATTTCTGCTTCTGGCAACATCAATTACTTCAAGGAAGATGATGGGCATTGAAGACACTCCATATGGAGTTCATCTTCTTCTTGGCAAAAGTTAGCCATTTGGGCAAGAAACTGCTCTTCCTTAGACTGCTTGACAAAATATTGTATAGTCTGTACATGCAGGACCCATGGAAAAATGACCACTGAATTTGCCAAAACAAGGTGAAATGGTCCTTTAGGTTCCTGTTTTGCAGAGGAGACGGCCAGATATTCTACAGAACACAGAGAGAAGCAACTGAGATATTCTAGGCCAATAGGCTGAAGATGGATGCCCCAACATTATAGAGGAACTTTGGGTGACTGTCCAGGCAGCCAGCTGTCTCTGACATTCTAGATTTTTGGAAGTTGCTTACAATGCTCTTCCTGTTTACTTAGGTAATATTAAGTCTTTCTGAGGTCTTCGATGTAGTTGAAGACTAGATAGTTATAATTTTGCTTGGTTGTAATAAAAGATAAATTAGATATGAAGCTTTAGACTCATAAACATAGGATAGATAGAATATTTTCTTTAATTTTGCCAAATGCAAATGGACTAGATATTATAATTATAATTCCTGCTTAATAACTGTTCTATTGTATGTAATTTTCCTATGTTAAAGTTACAAAGTTTCCTTTTTGATTAGACAGAAAATGGGAAGTGTTGTGGGATGTTTTTCTGTATGTTGTGAATATGTGTTGCTCTGATTAGTTGGTAAATAAAGCTATATTGGCCTATAGCAAGGCAGCTTGGAGGCAGACAGGAAATACAAGCAGATAGACAGGAAGAAGAAAGGCAAAAGGGAAGAGATGTGAGCCAGCCACCCAAGGAGCAACATGTAATGGGGTGCACGTAAAGCCACAGAACACGTGGTGATACATAGATTAATAGTTATGGGTTAATTTAAGATATAAGAGCTGGCTAGCAAGAGGCCTGCCATAGACCATACAGTTCGTAAGTAATATAAACCTCTGTGTGTTTACTTGTCTGAGTAGCTTCGGAACAGGCGGGACACAGGAAAACTTCTGGCTACAAGTATATATCTTGAGCCAACTCTTTAATTTATTCTATATATTCCTTTTTTCAGTCATTATTCTTCAATTTCAATACTTTCTGACCTAATCTTTGTTTCCATCCATAGATTTTTTTAATTTGTCTTCCTATTTTCAAAGATTTAAAGTATATCATCAAGTTATTTATTTGAAATCTCCCAGGTATTTCAATGTTGTCATTGTAGATATAAATTTTTACAACTGTTTTTATTTTGTCATGTATGTTTTGGCATATAGCATTTCATTAGATTTTAAGAAAGATTAATCTATTAATCTTTAAGAAAGATTTTAAATAGTCTTTAATCTTTTAAGAAAGATTGAATTTGATTTTAAGAAAAATTAATTTCCCTACTCATTCATGCCATAACCAAGTGTTCTCACTTTCACAGGTGAGGTGCATGCTGCATTCATTACTCACAAGGAACATGCAAAGATGCAACCCCACCCCTACACTCCCACACACATCTGCCCTACATGTGGGGTCTCCCTTTTTCTTGTGCTCTGTTGGCTACCAGTCTATGAGGACAAAGAACAGAGGTGGTGGCAGGACTTGGCTTACCATGGATATGACAAAAATAACCATCCAGGAGTTAGCTTCAGTGAGACAGCTCAACCTTGTTCCAGAGTGAGGGGAATACACAGGGCAGGAACAGAGGCTGGGATATCACCTAACAGGTGATCATAATATGTTTAATATATTTTATTTGCATTGGGCAGAACAGTCCCATCATAAAGATGAGAGCACAACCCCTAATTATGATATGGGCAGCAAGGGAAAGACATTTTCAGGGAACTGTGTCAAAGGACATACTTAAGAAAAGTCAGGCATCCAAGCTCAAAAAAAGCTTCCAAATAAGGTCAGGCAGAGAGTAGGAAGCCTGTGTTGGGGGAAGGGAGTCTTGCAATTTGCACTGAGCTCAGAGAGCTGTCTGGACACGGTGGATGGCAACCTTAAGCAGCAGGGTCCTCCAACATCAACATACACACACACACACACACACACACACACACACACACACACACACACA
>CABHPH010142090.1:0-20499 GCA_902168325.1 Peromyscus nudipes | reverse complement strand
ACACACACACACACACACACACACACACACACACACACACACACACACCACCGAGAGAGAGAGACAGAGACAGAGAGGGAGACAGACAGACAGAAAGACAGACAGACAGAGATCATCAAATATTAACTGAAAACTAGACCAGTAAGGAGTCATTTAATATTCATATTGGATGTTTAAAAGCCAACCTGACCTTTCTGAAGGAATAAGCATTCACTGTAAACAAAATTACATTTGCAAATTTATGAGGTCTAAGTCATTTTGCTGCTTTCTGATATCAGAAGAAAGCTATGTTTCCACTTGAACTGGAGAAGTATGTACAGAGACACCTGAAGAAATGATGTAATATGGACAGGAGAAATTAAAGCATGGAGCTTTGTCAGTCATGGCAAAATCAGATATTTCTAACACACACAAACAAAACCTATGTTCACTTTCCAGAGATATTTGCTGATTAGTTAAACTTGAACTTTCTTAGTTCTCTGCCAATTAAGATCATAAATAATAATAAATATTTTAAGAAACAGAGTTGGATTTGCAAGAAGGTTTGTTTGATAAACCAATCAGAATCAACTATATATGTCTTATCTCTCAACTACAAGTAGTGTTATTGGTTATACCAAGCAGACTGGCTGTATCAAACTCAAATCTTCAAGCAAAACTATTGTCTTGATTGTGTTTTGTACCATAAGCAATCACTAAAATAAGGACACAGGGCGTTGTTTATACACATTTACTCTTATACACAGATTATAGAACCCAGATATTTGGTTAAGAACTACAAATGACAGAGAATCCTGAAATACTACCATCTAAAAAGAAATGTAAAACCTATACAGATTTTGTCAATGTCTTTTGGATTGTTGTCTTGCTGTCTTTCTTTTTTTAACATTTTAGATTATCAGTTACAACCTTTTAACACTAGGCCGCGTTTAAAGATAAAGACATTTTTTCATGGTTTTCATCTATTGCTTTGTGCCACAACATAATCCCTCATTTTGTAACTCAAGACTTTGTAAGACTTGGGAAGGCAGAATTGGAATATCTAGTCATTCCATGGTGATCCCATTTCTCCTTGCATTAGTGGTACCCACTTCACAATCTTACGTTTCTATCTAAAATGCATGTAAGCTATCTACTCCCCCATTCTTGATTTACCAGACACAAAATATTTCTGAGGCACAATATTGCTCATAAATATATTTGTGCATTAATATTGATAACATTTTACTCACTGGATTATTTCCTTATTCTCATGGCATTCTTTCCTGTAGTACAGTTTTATCTTTTCTCCACTTTAATTGCTTCTTATTATAAACACTCAACATATCTCATCTGAGAAGAGAGATGAAATAGGTAGAGGAATAACGGCAGAAATATTGTTAGCAGAGACACGAGCCATTTGTAAATTTCATCCTTGGCAGGAAAAGTTATGAAGTCCAATGTTGTTCAGTATTTTCCAAAACAATTAGAAAATACCAGGCTCCAAAAGTTAAAACATGACTGGATCCTCCGCACAAGGAAAGTCATCTGCTACCATAGCTTTTAGCTTCCTAGTGCTTAGATTCTTTATTTGAAGTATTATGGCTACATAAAATGGTTATACTTATAGAGAAAAGTGTACCTCTTAATATCTGCTTTCATAAAGACATTTGCTTAAAATTATTTCTTCTTTCCCACTCTTTCATTTTACTTAGAATGCTATGATGATATTTGAGAATCACTTAAAAATTATTATGATAGTAGGTAATTACTTTGATTCTCAAAGTACATATTTTACTACTTCTAAACTGGGTAATTTTGAGTAGATTTCTTAGATTTTTAAGGAAAATATGTTAAAATTATATTGTTCCTTCAATTAACCTAAAAAGTTCATATTTATAGATGTTCCAATAGTGTAGAATGTTCAGATATAGATAGTAATTAATTGAAAAGTATACCATTCTGATGAAAATTCTGATGTCCACTCTTGGTCTGTGATTTTTCCACCATGAGTATATTCTTAGATTTCCTTTAATGTCTGAAATATCATCTGTGTAGAAGAGGTGCTGAGTTGGTCTACATATATCAAGAATAATCCTGAAGTCAAAGAATGCAATAAGATTATACCACAGAGAGCCATTACTGCACTACATGTTAGGAAAAGGTAAATATTAATAGATAATTGAATGCACTTTATTCTGAAATGGAGTCTTATACAACATCATAATTATTTAAAGAAAGCATTTAATCACAAATTTGAGGTGCTAACCAATACTTAAAGCACAAAAGGCCAATACAACCAAACAAGGAGCTGTCTATAACTTAGACAAATTAACTTTTTCATTGTATTAAAAATGTCTATGACGAAGTGAGTTGTAAATATTTATTTTATTTGATGTCAGCATATGGAGCAGTTCCTATGTAACGAAAAATTGATCAATCAAGCCCACTTATAACCTACGGGCTATTCAATAGTTTTCTTTATGAATGCTTCATTTGTCCCACAAAACCAAAAGAAATGTCAATGTGTTTCACAGCAAATGTTCTGAGATGATATCTTTTACCTTTATGAGGCATCAAATATGTTCACACAACCCTCTCTTGGTAAGTGTGATAAGTGTAAATCTGTTTTTCCTTAAATATGTCATTAGAAACATTTATCTTTTGTAGGAAGTGAATGTGGACAGAGAGTTAGATAAGGAAATTAGATGGATGTCTGTGTCATCCACTGCATCAAACATAATAATCCAGGAAGCAGCATCTGAGCTTATCTCAAACCAATTGCATATTGCCCAGAAGAAACAGTTCAAAATCCAGTTGTCTGTTATCTACAGAAATTTGCCATGACTCACAGCACTGTGAGGCTATTTCATCTGGTTGAGCAGAGGCAGACTGGCAATAATATGAGTTTAATGCATTGGCGAGTGGGGCTGAGAAGCATTATCTTTTCATGTTTGGATTAGTTGTGTACTTGGCATTACTTTAACTGAGAGAATATTCTTGGCTAGGAAAAGAGGATGTAATGAAGAAACCTGTCTATCTTCTTCCTAGGTGCTATGTGTTTTGCTTCCAACACATTAATATATGAAAGGCATAATCATGGAAATAGCAAAGCTGTGTTGCCCATGAGCTCATGTTTTTAATGTTTTTAATTTCATAATCAACTCATGATCTTTATGTTCCTTTTAAGTTCCTTTCTAAGAGCCTATTTTGATTCTTAACTTTCCTTTGCCATGTATGAACAACCTACTTCAGTGTTCTCAATTAAAAATTAGTGCACATATTTTATTAAGTTTTATAATTTTACCCATTGTTTCCTCTGCCTTTTCAGTGAGCTAATGTGATAAATCTCTTAAAGGGCTCATGTTCTATTTTTTTCAATAAGTGTAATTTTTCATTAAGCTTCCTATCTTAATATTTAATCTTCCTTATACATCGTAACAGTGGCCTACATTGTTGTTTATTTCCATATGGACTTGTCCTGAGTCTTTCACTTTTATTGTGGGCTCTTGTCTATTTTCACTTTTCCCTGCCATCTCTTTTTATGGATTCCCTACTAATAATTCCCTTATTAAGAACCTGATTGTTTGAATAAATCTTACTCCCCCCGAGAAAATTTCATATTGGAAATTGTATTTCATAAGACCACCTCACAGGAAAAGATGAGTCTTCTTAATTCAATTGGCTTTGGCCTGGGTCAATGTGTAAACAAAGGAATCTTTTTATCCTTTTACAGATGTAAATTATAGAATGGAAGGGGTTAAAAGTTCAGGTACTCTTAATATATTTTCATTGCTGAAAAAGAAGCTAACTCATAATTTATTAAATATTGCACAAGTAGACATCACCAAGAAAATATACTCCAAGGCATGTGCTAAAGGGCAAATAATTAAGGAAGAAAAAGAGAACAGTAAAAGTAAGACTGTCATTCCAGACTACAATTAGTTGTTAAAGATGTTTATATCCTAACATGATGAACAAATCAATATTCCATGTGATGTAACAAAAACGTTAACCTGAACAACATATTGGCTTAAGACTATCTGTAATGCAGTGACTGAGGATTATTCAGAAAGAATAGTAGGCAAATAATACATTTGGTGAGAATTACTTTATTTTTATTAGCCTCACATTGTAACTTATAAGCTCAACAGAAATATTAAAGATGAGTAGGAACCTTTCATCATATGAATGGTTATTTGTCAAATATGCTTACAGAAGTTCCTTATGAAAAAAATGATCTGTAAGTATAGCAATTTATTAGGTGTCAATGACATCAGTGCAGTTAATTTCAATGAAGCATCATACCCTAGATATGAAAGGACCTTATTTTGATTAAAAAGAGTGATATAGAGCGTACTTAACTGATGCAGATTAAAATAAACTTTTAAGCTAGTCATGACAGACACATTAGCATATTAAAAAGACCATGTCCAAAAATTTCCGTAATTTTCAGTCATTTTTCACATCTTAGCATCTATGTTTGTGTATAAACCTTAACATTTTTATTTCCATGAAAATTTAATAGATGTGGTTAAAAAAAACTGTTAATTTAGCATTATTCAAAACAATTTTTTTCTTTCAATCTGATTCTAGAATAAGAAAGTTTTGTCATAAATACAAATAGATTGCTATTTTAATCCTGAAATTTACAGTATAATATTATATTTTGACAGTCTATTAATACAAGATATATTCATTTTGTTTCTTTTTGGCCAAGGTTTATCTTTTAACATTCTCAACTAAAAGATAAAATCCAGCTGATTGTGTTTCCCACATCTTCTCTTTGTGTAGAATACCCCTTAGTTCCCAAAGACCACTTGAGAATAAGCAAAATTTTTCACATAAAATCGTTTTATATCCTTATATTTTATTGAAACATCTCCTTAAGATATGATTTCATACAATTTTAAGTTACCAGCATTTATAATTTTTGTAGAAGTTTATTTTATTTTATGTTATGTGTTTGACAATTTTGCTTACCTGTATGGACATGTATAATGTGCTTGTCTGGTGCCCATAGCATCTAGAAGAGGGCATTGGACTCCTACAACTGGCTCGACAGAGGGTGGTCAGGTACCCTGTTGGGTTGGGGAACTGAGGCTGGGTCCTCTGTGAGAGTAGCTAGTGCTTTTCACCGCTGAGCTGTCTCTCTAGTACCCAGATTTATGATTTTTCAGTGTTCTGAATTGTAACGTTTTCAAGATGTATTGAGAAAGATTATATGAGATGTTTTACTGTGTGGCTAGTTTGTATTTGTATTTCTAGACTTCTTAGAAGGGTGACCGAAGACAAAGCTATGCAACACAGCTAATTTTTATTTGAGAAATAGTTCCTATATATTATGTGAGTTAACATTAGAGATAGTACATAAACACTTGGTTTCACATCTTAATTGCTTCTTTTATGTGTGTAAGTATGTGTGTATGTACATAATATGAGCATGTATACATAAGTGTGTTTGCAGAGGGCAGGGTTCAACAACTGTTATCTTCTTGGATCACTCTCTACCTATTTTTTTTCATACAGGGTCTTTCACTGAATCTGGACTTTGTAAGCTTCCTAGACAGGCTGGCTAGCAAGCTCCTGGGATCCCTCCTCTTGTCTCTGCCTGTCTAGTGCTAGAATTGCAGGTCATGCACAGTGCCAGGCTTTTTGCCTGGGTGCTGTGTATCTGAACCAGTGCAAGGCCAGGATTTCGTCAACTGGACTAACTCTACTCCCCAGCTCCCTGGCTTCTAAAATTTAGTTAGAAATATGTACATATAAATACATAGGGAGGACCTGTTAAAGAGAAACATAGAGCAGGCAGTTGCAACGAGGTTAGCAATTATTATATGAAAATGGAACATATCGCTTTAATGAATGAATCTGAAAAGTTCCTCTATGTGTTTATATCTGATGGATCAGTTTCTTATGCTACTTTGGAGGCTATGGATATGACTAAGGGTTCATCTGTGGATGTTATATCTGTCTTTGGTTGAGGCACTACTTTGTGGTCCTATCTTTTGTGAAGTGAGGAATTTACATACTATACTCTTGCAACTGTGAACTCCACCATGATTTTCCTTCCAAAGTACTGGCAGCTCTTTGAAATGATAAGCCAAAGTAAACATAAACGCTTGCCACACTGATTGTTTCTGTTTATTGTTTTGATGATGGCAACTGGAAGTAACTATTTGTGTCTCAAGCTGGAAGAAGTGTAAATGTGCAGAGGTGTTCTATGTCTATATGGTTAACACAGACAAGAAGACCTGTTTTCTAGACTACAGACACAGTAAATATTCCTGTCTTTCATCAAATTATCCATATTTGCCAACATCATATAAAATTGTGATTAACTTTTTATTCCTTAGACAATAGGTAAATAAATTAATTAATGGATATATTTCTGTAGCACTTAATTGTCATCAGAATAGTTTATTTGCGTCTTCAGTTATTTCTGTTACTTAATGTTCTGTTAAAGGAAAAGTTGAAGGAAAGAATGATGGTTTTTTTGTAGAATAAATAGAATTTTCTTATCCTAATTATACATTCCTGGGAAACTAAATTATTTTCTAGGCTCTTCCATTAAGTCTGGTAGGAATATTAACCTTAAATTAACCTTTCCATCACAGCCCTCTAAGGCCCTTTCTAGAGTAGAAAGAGTGATGGCACATACATACAAAGGGCTGGTGTTTAAATCTAAGAATAGGAAAGAAATCATAAGGTCTCAGAGTACTTGCCTAAAGGTTAATTAATCAGTATTAGTCTCCATCTTCACAACTTATTGAGCAGATGGTAAGGACTACAGATCTGGCACATCTCGGAAAATAATCAGATCTCATCAAGTCAAGTCATTTAGAAAACCTTGCTAGACATTCTTTGCTGACTTAAGGGAAAAAGAGTTCCTGATAATGTTCTTCCTTTAATCACGACCCCTACTCCACTGGATAATAGGAATAAAGGATAATGAAATTTTATCCTATATGAAGGTGGTAATAAAGTAGTGTAATCTTTGGCTAGGAGAAGTCACTAGCAGCTAGCACCTTCAGCTTTGAATCATGCCAGTGAATTGCAACCAGGCTTTCTCCCATTAAAGCAATCAACATGCATATACAGAACAGGAAAGGAATCCCAAAGCATGAGAGAAATGTAAGGGGAAAACACAAGGTCTGTTCTCACACAAAGCCAAACAGTGTGTCCTCAGCCAACAAAGACATGATTAATGGCCACCTCCGCAGAAGGTGAAAGTTTTAACACAAGATGAGAGGGAAAAAATGGCCTGAGACACTAATTTTAAAATGTTAAAATTTCGGTTCTTTCTGAAATTATTTCCTATAAATTAAAGTAAAAAGAGAGTGGTGGAACCAAAGCAGATGACTCTTGTGGGGGGAGTCACTAGTGCGAGGGCAAGGAGACAAGAGAGGGTAGTGATGAGGAAGGCAAATGAAAACAGAGGATGAGCTAGCAAGGTGCCACACATCTTTAAACCAGAATTTTGGAAGTAAAAGCTAGTAGATTTCTGTGAGTTAGAGGCCAGCCAGGGTTATACAGAGTGACCCTTACTAAAAAAAAAGAAATAGAAAAAAGGATAAAGTATATATGACTATGTCATTATGAAACTCGATTCATATAGTATGAAATTCAATAAAAACATATATGTCAGACAACCCAGAGGCCCACAAGTTTTTCATAACCCCTAGAATGCCTAATAACTGGTGCAAAGGGACAAAAATAATGAAAAGAATTATGGTAACAACAATTTTAATTCAGTATAATATATGAAGAGAATCAATGCTGTATTTGTCATCAAGTGAGAGATAAAGAGAGAACATTTTGTTTTGGAAAGGGTCTCTTTTTTATTCATTCATATAAAATGTTGATCAATATACCTGTACAAGTAATTTTTTTAAGTGTGAGGTGTGGTAGTTGATTCCTTCCATTTATTAATTATATCTGTATGGATGTTTTGTTTGCATTATATGTCTCTGTGTCATATGCATGATTGTTGCACATGCTGGCCTCAAGAGGGCATGGATTCCCTGGGACTGGAGTTATAGACCTGAAACAGTTGTGAGCCAACTTGAGGGTGCTGGGTATTCAACCAGAGTCCTATGGTAGAACAGCTAGCACTCTTGCAAACTGAGCTAGCTCTCTAGGTCCTGTATATATCATTTTTAAATTTAATTTTGCATGTGTTTATATGTAGGGATATATTTGGTCAAAGAACAACTGGCAGGAGTGTGTTCTCTTTTTCCATCTTTTGTGTCCAAGGTGATTAGGCTTAATTCTTCAAGCCTGATGGCAAGCACCTTTACCTGCTGAGTCATCTCAACAGTAAATTGAGAATGTGGATTGAAAGACAAAAAGTTATTTTAAAATTATTTAGATTGGTGGGTAGAGAGTGACCTTGGAGCCTGAACCCAAAGGAGTTAAGAGAGAGCTAGCAAGCGAAAAGAAAGTAGTTGAGCTGAGGTGAGAAGCCTGTGTTGAGCATTATTTGAGTTATAGCATAGACCACAGTGGCCCTGGAGCCAAGAAAAGTAGGTTATAAGGAAGAGATAAATGGTACGAGATGATCCCATGTGATGTAGGTAACAGTGAAACTGGAAGACCTTGGAGAGTATTGAGCAGAGAAATGACATGCTTTGTGCTCTATTTTATGAGAGGACTTCAACTTTCTGATGGTGCCAGTAGATTGATGTGGACAGAAGGTGAGGTATGAAGGCTGTTCAAAAGATCAAGGCCCTAGATATAAATCTGTATAGTCATAAGAAATGTGAGCATTTAGAACATCTGATTTATTATTTTTATCTTTAGGGTGTTTGTTTTAAACTGAAAAAACATTGAGACATGTTTTATAAAACTTTTTAAAAATCTTTAATAAATGTAAAGATCTCACAGCGTATCATGAAAATGCGAAGAATGTGGTTATATTACATACATTTAATTTTGCCATTAGATAATTTTGGTTACTCTTAAATTAAGAAAAAAAGGAAAAGCTATAATAAATTATCATACCTCAGGCATAGCCATCAACTGGAAAATTGCTGGAAACACCGAATGTACTGATTTGTATGAATTTAAAAGTTGCAGTGATATTGCTTTGCTTCATATTAACTTAGTAGTGAGAGAATGATGTTAGACAACCAGAGAACACAGATATCCATTCTTCAATGTGTTTAGTTGCTTCAAACACATTTTTCTTCCTTCCTTAATGGGACGGTAACTACTCAACGTAAGACAGGTCTCTGTTGACTGGATTATGCAGCATTGCAAGATCAATGAAGACAGGAGTTTGTTCTGCTTATTCTTGTGTCTGTGGCATCGCTAGCATACTGCTTTGATCTATAAAATGTGCTTTCACATTTTGAGTAAATTAATTATTATGCAGTTTTATGCTTACCCCTCAGGCCAATTGAAAATTCAAGGTAGACACAAGTATAAGCAAAATAATATAAACTCAAAAGTACTTAATTGGAAAATATTTGGGGAGAAATATCTACCTACCATATTTTTGAAGGTTTTTGTTAGAAAGATTTTTAATTTAGTGATAATTCCACAAGAAATAGGCAAAAGAGAGTCTATTAATGTATAAACTCTTAGGTGTCATTTTACATTAAAAGTGTAGCTGCATGGGATCTTAAGCACACACACAAACACACACACACATACACAACACAAACACACAAAGAGAGACACATATACACATATAAACACATGCAAATACACATAAATAAACATAAAATAAATCTTTTAAAACTACTCCAAATCAAGGATGCTAACACAAAAGAATGTATAACATTTCATTGTATTTATGTGAAACTCTTTAAAGGTTAACCAAACCCTGAAGCAAAGTAAATCAATTGTTGAGTTGCAGGGCAGAGGAGAAGGAGGTTAATTATAAAGGAACAGAAATGTTTTCTTAAGCCATTAATTCATCAAAACTTATCAAAGATTTTACTAAAATGGTGGCATTTTAGTTCATCTAGACTCTGCTCTGACAAGGCCACTCAAAAATTAAATAAAATGAATTCCACAGTCATAAATATTCATTCAGTGTGTTACTATACACATCATTGTACACACTGTTATTGACCCTGCTATTTATACATTATGGCCCAGATTTGTGTTAGCTACTTATTATGGTTTGAGTTTAGTTAAATTACATTGAAATATAGTTCCCAATGGGGTGATGTTCAGATTATTGTTCATCTCTAACAAGGACTTAGTTCTTTCAGGAATAGATTGGTTCTAAGAAGAGAGAGAATTTATGATGGGTTTAGGCTCCCTGTTTCCCTCTGCTTTTTTTTTCTTGTGTTTGTTGTTTTTATGCACCTGTCCTTCATTCTGTTTTTCTGCCACGGGTGGAGAAGCATAAAAAGCATAAAACACTTTTTTTTTCAAGACAGGGTTTCTCTGTGTAGTTTTGGTGCCTGTCCTGGATCTTGCTCTATAGACCAGGCTGGCCTCGAACCTACAGAGATCCACCTGGCTCTGCCTCCCGAGTGCTGGGATTAAAGGTGTGCGCCACCACCACCCAGCTCGCATAAAACTCTTAAAAGCCAAGAAAAATCTAGTTTCATGGTCATTGATTTTCAGAACTATGAAAATAACCAAACCTCTCTGTTTTGTAAATTAAGATCAAATGAGTTATAATGTATGATAATCCTGTTCCTTTTACAATCTAGTTGTTAGAGGCTATGATATAGAATTAGTCATTATGTTATGAGGTGATTTATTCAAGTAGGATATTGGAAAGCTTTCTGGTTCAATAAAAGAAAATTCAAACAGATTTTTTTCTTGTTCCTGTTTCTGTATTTACACATGAGTTTTGGAATAACTGGAGATATCTGATAGAAGAATCACCATGAAATTTTAATCACATATATATAGAATTATGTATCACTTATCTTTTTTTTTTTTTTTTTTGGTTTTTCGAGACAGGGTTTCTCTGTGTAGCTTTGCGCCTTTCCTGGAGCTCTCTCTGTAGCCCAGGCTGGCCTCGAACTCACAGAGATCCGCCTGGCTCTGCCTCCCGAGTGCTGGGATTAAAGGCGTGCGCCATCAACGCCCGGCTTTATGTATCACTTATATGATTTCTATTATTGTCTAAGAAATTATGTTGGTGGTGTTCAACTTGCTTTGATTGGGATAACTGTAAATCAGCCTTGTTTCATGTGATTCTTGTACACATATAAGTTTCCCAAATGTATCTGCATGACAATATCCATGGCACTAAAATACATTTAGGAACAGGCATATATATATATATATCAAGGTTATTTAATTACTTATTTATTTATTTAATTAATTAATTATTATAAGCATAGCCTCTTTACACATCCCTCATTGTCCTGGAACTCATGCTCAAAAATAGGCTGGCCTCAAACTAATAAAGATCCATCTCCTTCTACCCCCTGAGTGATGAAATTAAGATGTATGCAACATTTCCCAGCTCTCAAGGTTTTTATATGTGAGATGCTAAAAACTTGGCAGAGCAAGCAACATGCTAAGACTCAATACCCAGACACAAGAACAAAGATTGTATGTCTTTAAAACATTAGTATACCTTGATACAATGATGTATACAGAGATTAAGATGATAATTTTAAGGCATCGGTTCAATTAACCAACCAATTCAACTCATACTTATAATGCAATAGGCCTATTCTTCTTTCACGAGGCAATGAAACATACCCACTTCAGTCTGTATCAGTGGTTCTCAACCTGTAGGTCACTAACCCTTTGCATTCTATATCAGATATCCTGAATATGAGATATTTACAACTACAACTCATAACAGTAGCAAAATTATAGTTATGAAGTAGCAACAAAATATTGTATGGTTGGGGGTCACCACAACATGAGGAACTTTATTAAAGGGTCACAGCATTAGGGAGGTTGATAACTACTGGTTTATAGGCTTTCTCTCCACCCTTCCATACTCTTCTGCAGTATGTCTTCATGAAGATATCTCCAATTGCTCTATCATAAATTAATGTTTTCTGACATCTATGTTGCATGTTACTTTCTCAGCATTTGTAATTGCTTTTCCTGTTCTATACAATTCTACTTATTTTAGAACCCTTTTTAACTACCATTCCAATCAATATTCACTGATAAATAAAATACTTTATCAGGCAACAAACATACAAAAGATGCCTTTAATAGTAGGAGAGTCTATACCATGGCAGAGGAAGGATGAAATATGTTGATGACTTCTGCTTTTCCTCTCTGATTTTAGAAACCCTTATGGAAATTCTATTTTCACTAATTTAGTTTGGAAGCAGCCTCTCAAATCAAGGGTAAGAAACTTATGGTGCTTGCACAGACTTGAGCAGTTTCTAATTTCATCTCTCCTTGATTTCCCAAGGTGCTACTCTGTGACAGTTTGCATTTTGTCTCCTCCTCCGCCATCAGTTTCCCTGGTTTCCCAAGCATGCTTAGCCTTGGGATGAACTAAAAGTCATTTTCTTGTAATTAAATGCATTCAAAATGTAATTCACTAAGCATAAAGACTCTAATCTCTTGTCAACAAAAAGTCCAATAACACAATATGTAAGGAGGAACTGTCAAGTTTAAACTCTACAGGTCAAGTGAGTGGGCTTTTAAAATACTTTTAAAATCACTAAAGTAGGATGTAATATTTTTTATAGTATCAAAACAAAAATTGTTTGTGAAACTGCAATTAAATAAAAGCATTTCTCTCAAGTAAGAAGTCATCATCAGTGGAGAAGGGAGTGATGGATGCCCACTATGGCTTGGCACAAAGACTGATGAAAAGAAGTTTGGATTCCAATTTGAACAGGTATTCCAGTAAGGAAAACCTGTGTTACCATGAACATGTTACCATAAATATTTCCTTTCAGACCTTTTAATTTTATCTCTCCATTACTAAGAGTGATTTAAGCCACTTCTATCATTACATAACTTCATTCTTCACTGAGAAGTCAAAGGCTTAATAATTCCATGAATTACTCATCAATTTTTTTAAATCTTTGACAGTTTTATGGATGCATATACCAAATTTCTGGCCTTCCTAGACCACCAATAACCCTCTCTCAACTCTTTCACTTTACTTCTGAGACTTTTCTTCCTCACACGCAGCTTCCTACTCTACTGTCTTTATTTTTATCCTTTTTTAAAAAAATTAATTTATTTTTATTTTATGTACACTGGTGTTTTGCTTCCATGTGTGTCTGTGTGAGGGTGTTGGGCCTCCTGGAACTTGAACTACAGATGTGTGTGAGTTGCTATGTGGGAGCTGGGAATTGAACCCGGGTCCTCTGGAAGAGCAGACAGTGCTCTTAACTGCTGAGCCATCTCTCCAGCCCCCTTCTCCTTTTTCTTCTTTTGAGCTGTTGAGTTAACTTCGGATTGTTTGCGTGAGTATGAGTGTGACTGTTTGATGAAAGGTGGGGAACTCTTCAGTGCATACACCACTGAACAAAATACCACCCTCTTCTAGTACCCAGTAACTTCCCAGAGTCCCTCACAGAGGAGTGGGACCTCATGTCCTCCTCTGGCAAGCATGAAGAGATGGTGACTGACCTAATCTTGTACTAGTTTTGTGGAGATAATCAAGAATACCGTGAGTTTGTGAGTGTGATAGCCGTGTGTTACCCAGAAGACGCTGTTCTATAATACTCATCCCTATCTTCTGAGTCTCACATTCTTTCTGTCTCTGCTTCCAGAGGTTTGCTGAGCCTTGGAGTGAATTATATAGGTGGTTGACTTAGAGATGAGTACCCAATAGTCACCCAATACAAGCTCTTGACAAATTATGAGTCTCTAAAATAACCACTCATTATTGCCAAAAGAAGCTTCTCTAACAAATATTAAGAACAACGCTAGAGAGGCCCACAGAAATCCACAAAGATACCCCCACAATAGACTGCTGGCAATGGTCGAGAGAAAGCCCGAACTGACCCACTCTGGTGATGGGATGGCCAAACACCTTAATAGTCGTGCTAGAAACCCCATCCAATGACTGAGGGATCTGGAAGCAGAGATCCACTGCTAGGCCCCTGGTGGAGCTTCGGGAGTCCAATTAGTGAGAAAGAGGAGGGTCTATATGAGCGAGAATTGTTGAGACCAAGGTTGGATAAAGCACAGGGACAAATAGCCAAATGAATAGCCAAACACATGAACTATGAACCAGTGGCTGAGGGGCCCCCAACTGGATCAGGCCCTCTGAATGGGTGAGACAGTTGATTGGCTTGATCTGTTTGGGAGGCATCCAGGCAGTGGGACCTCATTGCATGAGTTGGCTGTTTGAAACCTGGGGCTTATGCAGGGTCGCTTGGCTTGGCCAGGGACGAGGGGACTGGCCCTGCCTGGACTGAATCTACCAGGTTGATCTCAGTCCTGGGGGGGGAGGCTTTGCCCTGGAGGAGGTAGGAATAGGGGGTGGGCTGGGGGGAAGGGGAGGGGGGCGGGAGGGGGGAGAACAAGGGAATCCGTGGCTGATTATGTAGAATATGTAGAACTGAATGGTATTGTAAAATAAAAAAATAAAATAAAATAAAACAATGCTCATCAATGGATAAAGATAAATATGGTGAAGACTGTGTGAGACCATTATTATTTAATAAAACAGCAGCAATATATGCTTTCTAGGGTTTAGGAATTCCATAGTTATGGACTTTTAACTAGGTTTGTAGCACAGGCGTAGCACCTTCTTGTTTGTACAGCAGGCCAGAAGCCCAATCTTAGAGCAGATTGTTAGCCTCAAATAGTCATACCATCCACGTACCCATCAGCACTTCTTGCCAGGAATATGGTTATTCTAGTCAATGGGTTATGCAAATACACAACTGTGTAGGACCAATGGTGATATTCTTCCCCACTTCTGATTGCATAGCACCTCTCAGGTGTCTGAAAGTAATCTGGTAGTAGGAAACTGTTCACTCATGTTCAGATTGATTGCTTGATGTCCTGCAACCTAAAGGGTGATAATTTTGGTAATAGGGAGGGTCTTAAAATCTACATCTGGTTGATACCCAAGAGTATTGACACTAGCCTGTAATGTTTTGGAGAACTCTGAGGCTTCTTTAAACAATGCAGATTGTAGAAAGTTTTCCATACTTCATACTAAGATTTTCATTTACTAACCTATATCTTCTAAGATTAGCATTGCCCAATCATGCAGAGTGTCTCATTTTAGGTTTTAATAAAAGAACAAAAAGGAAAAGAAAAAAATACTTTTCAATTGACTTATAGTATATATCCATAGAGATTTTTTTTAAATCGTTAGTTTTCCTTGACTCTTGCCCCATCCTCTCTTATCCTTTATGTCCTTAACTTACCTCTTCTAATAGCTTTCTTCCCCCAGTATCTCCATATGTATTTAATACAATGTGTTTTACATAGTCCTCCTGTGAGGGCTTTTATTTTCCCCCTTCTCTCCATCTAAAGCTCAAAACTCCTTTATGAAATTCTTGGCCTTGGGGCACTCCAATTTCAACATACTGATCTAAGAATTTGAAGGTAGGATCTCCATATAAAACAGGAGATGAAAAATGTCCATATATGAGTTTTAATTATTTTTAAAATGAAAATATGATCACATCACTTTCCCCCTTCTCAATTTTCCCTACAACCCTTCTTATTTTGTCTTTCTGGGATTCAATCATAATTTTTCTAGGCTCAACTACTTTTTGGTGATTTTTTTTATTTCAATTTCTTTACATTTAAATAATTCCATTATATAAATGTACCATGAGTACAGTAGCCATTCATCAACAGATGGATCTATAGGCTGCTTCTATTTCCAGGCTGCTGTGAATAAAGTAACAATAAACATGGATATGCAAGTGTCTTAAGAAAAAAAGTTTTTGAGGAGAGGAAAATTATCTATTTTTAGCTTTTTAACTAGGAGAGCTCAGTGGAACTGGGGATCACCTGGAGGGTGTTGTAGAAACATAGTGCAGTGGAAACTATGACAGAGACCCTAGTAAAGTCTCCTAGCAATGAGGAATATAGAGCCTGAACTGGACATCTTCTACAATCAGGCAAAGCTCCCAGCAGTGGGTGGGACTGGGGCATCAACATAGCCACAAAATCTTCAACCTACAGTCTGTCCTGACTGCAAAATGTGCTGGGGGGAAAGAGGTCAATGAAATGATTCCTAATGATATTCTGCTATCCTCATAGATCTGATGCCTAGCCCAAATATCATCAGAGGAACAGAGGGAAGTCATCCACCAACTGATAATAGCAAATGCAGAGATCCACAGCCAAACACTAGGCAGAGCCAGGAGAAACCCAAAGAAGAGGAAGAGGAAGCCAGAGGGGTTGAGGACACCATGAGAACATGACCCACAGAACTAACAAAGCTGGGCTCATAAGGACTCACAGACACTGAAGTGACCAACACAGACACTGTATGGGTCTGAGCTGGGTCCTCTGCATATACCTTATGGTTGTGTAACTTGGTGTTCTTGGGGGACTCCCAGCAATGGGAGATGGAGTGTCTCTGATTCTTTGCCTGTGCTTCAGCCCTTTTTCTTCCCACTGGGTTACCTCTTCTGTCCTTGATACGAGAGTTTGTACCCAGTCCTATGGTATCTTGTTAGGCCTTGTTCTGTGAATATCCCTGGGAGGCCAGCTCTTTTTTTAATTTTTTTTAAAGGAAATAGAGAAGAGTTGACCTCAGGCAGAAGGTAGGTGGGGAGGAATGACTGGGAGGTGTGGAGGGCGGAGAAACTGCAATCTGGATTTAATGTATGGAAGGAGATTAAAAGTTTTTATTTTAAAAAATAAATACACGAGGGGGACGGGGGACCCTCCACTTCCATTTCCACAGCAGCTGTCCTAGTGTGCACACCTGTCGTCAGTGTAGAAATGTTTCCCCTTGTCACATCCTCGCCAGCATTTGTTGTAACTTATTTTCTTGACTGTGATGACATGGGACCTCACAGTAGTTTTAGTTAGCTATCCCCTGATGGCGAAGGATGCTAAAAAAATTAAAATATATATCGCTTAGCCATTTTAAACAACTCTGATCACTTTCATGGCCCATTTATAAAAATATTTTTGCTTGTTTTTGCATAGTGGATATTTTGGTTCTAAGATTTTCTTATAATTTCTAGACAATGATCTTACGTATAGTCAGAAAAACTTTCTCTCCTTATGTAGGCTGTTGCAACACATTTACTTTGGGCTGTGCAAAAGTTTTGCATTTTATGAGATCCCATTTGTAGATTGTTGCCTGTTTTGCTTGGGCAACCAGAGTCTTCTTATCCAAAAATTCCTTACCTATAAATTTATATCTTGAAATATTCACTCTACTTTTCCCTCAGGCAGTTTCAGGGTTTTGGATCTTAATTTGAGGTCTTTCATCCAATTGTTGATGATAAAAATTCCAAGCCCAGTGTAATAAGTATCAATATTCAGTTTTTCCCTTACCATTTACTAAAGAGATTGTCTTTTCTCTAGTGTTCATGTTTCCTTCTTTGTTATGAATAACAAAACAACAAACAAACAAACAAACAAACCTAGTGGCTATAGTTGTAGGCACTTCTGTTTCCTTTGTTACATTTCACTGATTTATGTCTATGCTTTATGCCAGTAGTACAATATTTTGATTGCTATAACTCCAAGCACAACTTGAAATTAGCTGTAGTGATATGTCCAGTAGTATTTTTTTATGCTCAGGACTGCTTTGGTTACCCAAGGTCCCTGTATTTCTATATAAGTTTTAAGCTTTTTTTTTCTAGTGTTGGGAAGAATGTCACTGGAAATTTGATTGGTATTGCTTTTAATCCACAGATTGGTATTGATAGAATATCCATTTCCATATATTAATCCTATCCATCTGGAAATGTAGGAAGATTTTCCATTTTCTGGGGTCTTCTTCAATATCTTTCTTAGGTATTATAAAATTTTCATTGTACAAGTCTTTCACTTCTTTAAAATACTCCAAGGTATTTTTGAGGCTGTTGTGAAAGGGATTGTTTCCTGGTTTTTTTCCCCCTGTGGTTTCACTGAAAATATTTTCAATGCCTTTAGCACAGAATTCACGTCCTTATTCTAGTTGCTTACTTTACAGGTTTGTTGTTCTTTGACATCTTAGAGATCTTGCAGGCTCTATTCATACTCTGCTAAAACCCTCATTCATCTTGAAGAAATGACTCAATTCCTCCATGTTGTCTCCAAATCTTGATATTTTACCATCCATGACTAGAGCCATGCAGGTAGGGCTAGAACATGAGTTGCTGGGTTGGAGTTAGGCCTAAAATTGTGAAGATTACATGAGGTGAGGCTGTGGTCAGAGAATCACCTGGCACATATGAACTACCTACCCTACTGGAGCTAAAAGACCTTACCCCATTCCTGTTTCGTTGTTTATTCCTCTGTATTATACATAGTATACACAGTTATATACATAGTATACACAGTTATACTACATTGCTGCGCCATTCACATTCAAATCTTAATAAAGGAAAGGAAGGACAACACACCCATACATACACATACATATTTGTGCCCGTGCATGTACACACACTCTGAGCATGTGTGATAGATTTTATTATTTGATCATTTGTAATCTTTGCCTCTTACCTCTTGTCATGACAGATATTCCTCAGCCACTTTAATTACAGATATGACTGCACTGTTTCCACTTGTCAGTGAGATGTTATCACCAGCTGATATTAAACTTTCATTATGCATTATCAATTCATCTGAGAATTTTGCATTCCCAGATCATGTCGATTATGACTCTAGCTTTCGTTTACTCGATGAGAAGACAGGGAGTGATTTCTCTTGCTTATGTTTTAAAGTCTTTAGAAGATGTGTTTAGATGTTAGTACATAGTACTGTATCATCATAACTGACTACCATGGGAAAACTGTATTTTCTTAGGACTGTGAAGTGAATATTGTGTGCACCCTTCTACTTATACTCCAGGGGTGAGAAATAAAATTTAAGCTTGCAATCAAGCTGCAAAGGAGCTGATTTGTAACTTCTGAAACATCCATTTTCCAGGAACAAGCAAATGTGACTGGATACGAGGAGTCTTCCAGGAACCAATAGCCATTCTTCATCCCTGCTACAGTGAAAAACCTCTAGAGAATATGAAACTATATAAAAAATGTTTCTAAATATACTATTATTTATGTAGTCACAGTTTTTAGAAAATGCTCACTGTAACAGGCTGTCTTCAAATCTCAGGAAAAAATCAGGAAAATATTGAAATTACCTATTGTAAATAAGCTCGCACATAGAAAATAATAATCAGAGATATGAATCTATGTAAGTCAATTAAATTGTTTGGAAAATTTGCTTTTATGACCGTCAGTTACAACAGAATAGTTTAATTTTTTATAAACCAGCATGTCAAATGTTTTACGATTTTTCCATTTTGCAGAAAAAGGTTTTGTTCATGGAAGTAGGATACAAAACAGACAGCAGATGAACTCAGGTTGTCAAAGTGTTGCTCTAAAACCTCAGAAGTCACATTTTATATAGAAAATAAGTTGACAGAATATATAAAATGTTTTCCCTGCCCAAGAAAGGTGATACTGGTTATATTAAATGAAAATGTTAAAGGAAGTAAATGTTGCCAAATATCATACGCATAAGGGTACAAGAGTATAAAGTGCTAGAAATAATATCCTCTCACAAAGGTTTTTATAAACTATAAGAGCAAAGCATTAGCATGCTACTCTTCAGTAGACAGCAGCAAAATAAAATATATATGTATACATACATAAATATGGCTTTTCAATCAGTCTTGGAATAAATGTCATTTTAAAGGTTGCAGCATTTAATTTTTTAAAGAAAATGTTAGTGAAAGGAATAATTTTTAAAATTGAATGAACTGTGATGGGGTGGAACATGTGTTTACTCTCTCCATGAAGACACAAATCTATACTTAAAAAAACTGAATATATGGAGATATAATGAGAAAAAGATCTTGAGAAATGGAAAAAAAAACCACCAAACACACATGAACATCAAAAAGTCCTCTAGTATTTACCTTACTTTGTTACTTAACAGAACAAACATTATAAAGTTTAAGATTAGACATGCATTATCTGGTGCTAGTGCAGAATTTAGACTAAGTTATAGCTGCACACTCATTAATGAAAAATATATTCATATGTTGAATAAAGAGTTTAATTAAATTTAGAAATGAAAATGTAAATATAATGAGAGTGTGTGATAAATAGGCAGTAGAGGTTTTATTGTGAAGACTAAAATAATAGAAGCTCTGGAAGATCTTTCAGTTTTCAAAGATAAATATCAGAGATCATTATATTATCAACTGGTATATCATTTACTTTAACCCTAAAGAGAAAAAAAACATTTTAGCAAAAAAATTATTTAAGTGCAAAAAATATCATATGCAAACAATAGATTGTAATATGATGAAGTGCTTTCCATTAATTAAAAATAATTGGAGTCTCATTGCCAGGCCATTAACAAAACATTTGTGGTATCTGCCCTACAGCCCTATAGACCTTTCCCGGAGTTTGCACAAAAACTTTTACTTCTTGTAGACATTCTTGGCACCCTCTTCTAGCCCAT